>JACEIK010007339.1:59328-74778 GCA_018107945.1 Datura stramonium
CATCATAAGTTATTGCTAATAATAATAAAAGATTAATGTTAAATTCTCATTCAGATAGGTCTCTTCAATGATACTCGTCATATAAGTTTATCAACTTGATTGCATACATGATAATTAGAAAAAGTTAAAGATGCTTCACATTAATTTCATATCACATATCTATAAATTCAACTTACTGTGGACTAACATATACTTACTGTCAGTCAATAATCAAGAAATTAAAAAGTGAAAATAGCTAGAAAGGGATGAAAGATTATTTGAACATCAGTAAAAGGGTCAACAACAAATATACTATAAAAAACAGCTTCAGATATGAGAGCACAGGAGATAACATGGTTGGTTGGTCGTGCCCTATTCCTATATCCCTCCAAATTAAATATCAAGATAAGAGGATTCATCAACCATTTAATTTGATAACTGAAGAATACCAATAACTTTGCAACGTAGGAGGTGAAATGTTAAATGTTAAGTATTACTTTTAATGAGTAATAGTTTTATAATAAGAGCAATTTAAAGCATATGTTAAATGTTAATAACTTTTAACAGAGTAATTCTACTTTTAGATAAGGGGTAATTTGGTCGATTAATATTTAAAGGGTAGTTTCGTAAATCAACTTTCAACTAAAAAACTTCCCACTTATAAAATAAGTATGATAAAGGATAACAATACTTTTGATCTTCTATTGTTGGAAAATTATAATTTTAATCTTTTTAATATGTTAGTAAGCAAATTTAACCTAAGATTGCGTATCAGTTCGTTCGGTTCGATTTTGAAAGTTATTGATTCTACTTATCGGCTATCGATTTGTAAATATGCTAAATCGTTAAAGAACTATTAAGATATCCATTAATTGTTTATTGGTTTATTGGTTATTAATCGTTATCCCGTTCGGTTATCGGTTAACCATTAAGTTCTCACACAAAAAATCTCATAAGTCATAAGTATGTTTAGCTAGAAAAAAAATAGGTAAAAAGAGAAAGAGCATATAGAATTATTTGTTCAACTAAAGCAATCAACTTTAATTTAGATTTAAATAACATCTTCTTCACTTTTCATTAACACCCGATTCATATTCTTTCTAGAATACTTAATAATATATTGAACACTAAAATTATAATTTAATAAATTACTATCGGGTTCACCCGTTAAGAGAAGTGGTCAAAACGATAACCGAACCAATAACCCAATAACTTAGAACAGTAAATCGATAATCAAACTGTTAAACCAATAATTCAAATTATTAATCCAATAACTCAATTATCAATTCGGGTTATTAATTTAACCGTTAATTTGCATACCCTTAATTTAACCTTCAATTAATTATTAATATGTCTTTTTGATTACTTTATGTAAAAATATATTATATTTGAATTATTCATTATAAAATATAAAGTAACAATACAAGTTTAATAACACAACACCTGCTTAATTATATAGTGAAACAGTTAATAATAATTATAAATTTATGAATATTTATAAATAAAAAGATTAAAATATACATTTCCAAGAATAAAACCCTATCATCATAAAGCTATAACTTCGATTTATTCGTTGAAACCTATATATAGTCATACACACACTAGAAGTGTCATATGGACGGATTAAATTGAATTTGGGCAGATAAAATAAGTTGAGTTAATAAATGAGCTTGTTATTAACACGGATTGAAATGTAGATCATAACACAATTCGTACAATTCTTACTAAATTTTAATTACTTATTTATTCTTTTATAATTTTTAATACCTAATAAAATTATATTTTTTTCTTTATTATGTCTATATATAAAATATCAAATAAGAAAAATTCTTTTTGAAAGTATTTTAACAAGATTTTACATGAGTCAATTTTAACTACATACCAACCCATTTTTTATGGACTGAAATGAATTGAACTAAAATAATTGAGCTAATAAATGAGTTAGTCAATAACCTACCCAAATTTAAACAAAACGAGTTATATTTTTATAAACTAATTTTATTGTGTATAAAATTAATATGTGAGCGTCTTGCTCAATGGAATTCATATCAGGTACATCAAACATAATCGTTAATATAACGATTTGATACACATAAGCCGTGAAGATTTACTTCATCTTACCAACCATAAGAACTTGAAATGTGTGTTTTAATCAGTATTTTCAATGGTGTTTTTTGGTTGAGTTTCGGAGCAGAGCATATTAAAAACGTTCCACACATCAAAGCATAATTTTTGCATAAAGCGTAAACTTTAAAATTTGGGGCGTAAGTTTCAAGCATTAAGTTTGATTTTTATCATTAAAAGTGTTTTTGCTATAAATCATATATATTTTTTTAAATTTGTGTAATGATATTTATACTTTATGATATCATATTTTTATATTGTAGTGATTTTTTCTAAAATATATCAATAAAGAAAACAACTCTCATAGAAAATGATGTTCTCATAAATAGTTTTTAGATGATTATGCCTAAATTTGATATAGAAATTTTATAGAACTATATTCCTGAAATAATTTTATCTATATTTTGGTATTGCTACACTAAGAAAATGGCTGATGAAGCCATAAGATTTTTTCAAGCTCAGTTTGCAAAAGAACAAGCTCCAGATGACTTCAATATATTATAACATACACCAGTTTTAGTAACATCAAAACAAGATAAGAAGTGAAACAAGTTGTATTTGGATTAAATGGTGAGAGTGCATGTGGTCTAGATGGATTCACAGACAGGTTTTACCAATCATGCTGGAACATCATCAAGGAAGATATAGTGAGGATGGTGAAGGAATTCTCTGTGGGACAGGAGATATCCAGATATATCACTCATACCAATCTTGTTTTAATCCCAAGAATGACCAGGTGCTAACTTACTCAGATGTTAGACCTATTAACTCGAGTAATTTTAGCAGTAAGATAATATCTAAAGTGTAACATGAGAGAACGAAGAAGATACTTCCTAACATTATGTCTAACAACTAGACAATATTTATTAAAGGAAAAAGCATGACAGAAAATGTCCTCTTGGCCCGGGAAGTTATAAGGGATATCAAGATGAGAACCAAGACCAATGTAGTAGTGAAGCTATATACGACAATGCCTTATGATAGACTTTCATGAATATTTCTGAAGAATGTTCTTAGAAAGTTTGCCGGATTTTTCTGAATTAAAGACAACAAAAGGAAACATTAGATAAGCTGGGAAAACCTCTGTTTACCTACAGAAGCAGGAGGGTTAGGCTTCAGATCTCTCTTTGATATGTCTAATACTTTATTCTGTAGATTGTGGTGGAGTTTCAGAACAAAGACATCACTACGGAAAATAAGTATTGCAAAAAGATATACCCTACTATTACACACAATGTGGGGAGCTTCCATCATTTGAAGGACAATAGTTAAAGCCAGAGAGCTTATAGAACACCAAATATGGTGGCAAATTAAAGAGGGAGATTCCAGCTTTTAGTTTGACAACTGAACAACCTTAGGAGCATCGTACTATTACAACCCTGAAACCAGTCAGGAGGTGGATATTAAAGTGAAAGAAGTTGCAGACAACCAGGGCCGAAAAGTAGATAAGCTCAGAAGGCACATTCCAAAAAATATAGTTCAGCATATGGTGATAAGAACTTGATGGATGTTAGAAGATAGTGGAAATGCACGAATAAAAGTGCATGAAATTATGTAAGACACAAGGAAGAAAGACAAAACACCTATACCAACGTGTGGATGAAGAGACTGCCATTCAAAATGACATATTTGTAGTACCCTTACAAATAATATATTGATAAGGATGGAGATTAATATATATTCTAGGTGTTGGTGTTGTCAAAACAACAACACAATAGATTAGTGAACACCTTCTAACCTCTCATATAGCTGATCTTATTTAAATCCACTCCGAATTCTAATAGTGTAAATAATCGAAGCAAATATAGAACCCAACATGGAGTTGGGAACAAATCCCACAGAGACTACGTTAAGCCCACTATATTTAGTATCAGTCAATATAGTTTTGCAAGATTAGCAACTATTCAGATTAAGATGGAGAAAATTTAACTACAACTATAGATTGCAAATGTCTAAAGGAGTAAATCAATTTATGTAAACACTGGGAAAGTGACTCCAATGGTGGGTCGATCCCCCTAAATCACTCAATATGGGTAAATTGAAATTAGGCTAATATTGAATATGCAAGCAAAGACTAAGGCACCCATGAGTATCTCTCAATAATACCATGGGTTTCAATCTACTTAAATTTTGTCAAATTGAAGAGAACTCCTTTCTACCAATTGCTTATGCCAGTTGGAATTGTACTTATGTTTAGGAGAATCCATTAAACAAGGGTTAGGCCTTGAATTATTATTGACTGATGCTACCTAAATCTGCTCTTTCAAGCATCATAAAGGTAATTGGACAGAATTGGGTGACTTTCATCACCAATCACACATTACAAAGTAAAGATCAATCAAATGTTCTTTAGCCCAAAGTCAATTTACCAAATTGGGATATCTGAATTTCGTTACCCATAGCTAGGAGAAGAAGAGAAAGAAAGTAACTAGACATTCTCACCAATGAAATTGCAAAATATAGAAAAAATCTTCAATTGATGAACTTGGGCCTTCAAAATTACAAGCTAAATCTAAGATCTACCATAAAAAGTAAATCTATGTAGCTATCTCTACTCTCTACTGGAAACTAAAGCTCAAAAACTCAAACTCCCTTGAAAAATTGAGAAAAAAAAATATTTTTATATAATGTCCCAAAAAGTCCAAATTAATTTAAACTTAGAGGTGTCAGGTGTGCAGGGACAGACCATCGGACTGACCGTCCTTTGCCCCGTCATTTACAATCAACCTCTGTCAATCAGCTTTCCGTCCCTTGATCTGCGGACCCTCTTCTGGAAAGACAGTCCGTCTTTGGATCCGTCCTTTATAATTGTCGTCTGCCTCATCTTGAGCCTGTCTTTCAATTGGTGGACCGTCTTCTGAAAAAATGATCCGTCCTTCAACTCGTCATTTACGTACCTCTTCAAGCAGGTTTCTGGAATCATTGGATTGACCTGAACGACTAAATATAAGGACCGTCCATCAAAAAGATGGTCCATCCTTTGGACAAATTTTAGGTTTTAATATCTCTCTTCTTTATTTTGCTTGAGTTCTTGAAACACGACATAATGAGGTTAGTTTCCACTTAGTTTAACTCCTAAATATATGCAAAATGTTATGAAATAAAGTAAAGATGTGTTGTAAATTCCCATCGATAGCCCAAAAGCTAGGGAGAATGCTTGCTGGTTTTGCAGGATTACAAATTGGAAAACAGACACTATCACAAGTGATCTGTACGTGGTGGAATGCAAAAGAAGGAGCTAAACTTCAACTAATATTGAAGGAGCTCTAGAGAGAAAAAGTACTATCAGACCTAGGGGCACTATGAGTTACACTAGAGTGTAGTATCAGGTCACTGTGGGAATCTGGCAATTTGCAAGAACTATTTTCCCAAACCTGAAGCAACTACCTACCACCTGGTTTAATATGGTGATATACTTAGAGGAGTAAAGGTCTGAGATCTTTTACAAGAAGATCACATGGACTCCACTTGAAGCAGAGGCTATCAAGTGCTACACAAATAAGGCTATTAGGAGCAATTCAAGTAGGAGTTCCTATGGGTATTGTCTGAGAGACCATAAAGGTAACCTTATATATGCTCAAGCATAGGAGATACAGGTTACTACCAAGATTAAAGTAGAAGCAATAGCCATATAAGAGGTTATATATCATTGTGCAACTAGGGGACTAACATGAGTGATAATTGAAACAGATTCACTAATGATGAAGAACATCAATAAAAGATGTTGGGAGACACCATGACACATTATAACAGTGGTGGAAGATACTCTCTTACTAATATAACATAGTCAAGTCAATGTCAAACACAATTATAGAGAGGGGAATACACTAGCTCAATTTCTCGCTAGCTATGCTTTAGAGCACTTAGGTAGGTTGGAATTCAACAATTTCTCTTGACTACCCACACAAGGGAGAAGGATCCTCAATTTGGACAAGCTTGCTCATTCAAATTTGAGAATCAAGAACAAAAAGATTAGATGATAAGCGAGAGGAGGAATATGGTCATAATCAGTAAATAGGTCAAAGACCACACAATACACAAGCAATAAAGATACAGTACATAAGCCAAACCACAGCTACAGAAAAACTATTTCAGCAACTACAGATACAACTACATCATGACATGAGTTTATGAGCTATTACAAGTGAAACTCAGTAGTGAAGGTAGAAGGAAGAATAAAGTTCTCAAATGGGCCAAAATTACAATATAAGAGAAAATCTGATACGAAGAAAGATCTAGAGCAACAAAGAAAGAAACCCTCAGGCATGCCCGCACACATGTACAATGAGCACTAAAAAATACTAACATACTCATGCCCGCACACATGTACAATGAGTGTGATTAGAAACATTATATTCACTTTAATTTGACTTCTTCTCTTACAAATAACAAAACAAAAATTATAAACAAATAAAAAGTTTGTGTATTCTTGATCGAGGTCCACTTTTATTTTTATTGTCAAGTTCTGATTATTTTTGTTATACTATTGGAATAAAAGCATAGTGACAACTGATATTATGATGTGAAAAAGTTCAACAATTTAAAGAAAATTATAACTAATAAATTAAATCCTTTTACACAGATTAATGAAAGGGCTTAGAGCTTAATTAATCATTAATTAATATAACTTGTTTGTGTCTATTTTAAAATTGAATACTGTGAATGGCTTTAGAAGTAGCTCTTTTAAATTGCATTCTTGCCATTATCTTCATCAAATTGGTTTTTATTTTTTGTTAGTTCTTTTGTATTGTTAAAGAGGAATTATAATACTAAAATTAAAGATAATCAGATCTGGTTAGTGGTGTATTTCGATTTTTGGACACAAATTAAATATAGTATTCTTAATGTAAATGCACATACTAATAGGATTTCATGCTTACTACTTCTATTACCAAAATTTTAATCATGGACATGACAATTTAACGGTCAAATTAAACTACTACATATACGACTTGTAATTATCCTTTCAATCAAAGAATTTGTCATTGATAATTTAATGCACTAATAACATTTATATGCGTCAATTTTTTTTACAATTAAGGTTTCTGCTTCGGTAATTGCAGGTATTAATTATCTTAACTATGTCACATACGAACTTTAAATAAGTTGAAATCGAAGTTCCGCCAGTAACTAATACTGCTTTGATGCTTGTCCTCAGTGGCGTAGTAAAATATATTTAAGAAGTTAACTAGATATATGCTTATTTAGCAGTGACATGTGAAGTTCACGATTATATAATTTTTATAACAAAAGAGGAAGAATAGAGGAAAAAATTATGCAATATTAATTTTGTAACACCCCAAAATTTTTCTAGATCAAACTCAGACCTTACATAAAAAACTAGGGGAAACCATAAAATTTTGTCACAGAACAACCCAGACAACGGATCGTTGTCACCTCTAATGGGCCGTTGTCTGAGCTATTGTCAACTCTGCAGAATTTTCCTCCAGAAACCAACGAGGCATAGGACGACTCTTTGGAGGGAGTAACGAGTCGTCCTGTCAACTGTTGCATCCCAAGTTCAGAAATCTTCAGACATCTCCCAGAAGCAATGAGTGAGACTAACAACTCGTTGTCACCTCTAACGAGTCGTCGTTTTCACTCGTCGCCAGATCTTAGGTCGAGGCAATGATGGCCACGAGCAGACACAATGATATGTTAGTTCTACCAACGAGTCGTTGTGTCGTCCGTTAGCCGAGGGACCAAGTTTTACTGCCAATAACAACGAGAGGTACCAATGACCCGTTGGTTCATCCAACAAGTCGTGGTTCCCTTCGTTGCCAGTTTTCAGTGAGCCCCAATTTCAGGCCTAGGACCAACGACTGGTCCCAAGGAGTCGTGGTATCAACCAACAACTCATTGTGTGACTCGTTAGTCCCTGTTGGGCAGTTTTCCAGATTTTCTTTCAGGGGAATTTTTATAATTTTCCATCTTTTTAATCTCTAAACTATGTCGTTTTGGGTTATATTCATAGGGATTTAGGGAGGTAATTGATGTTCCCTCTTCATTCCTCTCATTCTCTCAAATTCAGAACGTAAAAACTCAGTTAGGAAGCACAAAGCAGGAGCAAGGGTTTCGATTTTTCTTCTCAGAGTTCTCAAGGATTTTCTCCGAGATTTCTACACCAGGTATGTGAGAATTCCACAAGAAAATTATTTTTTCCTTGTGCCCCAAAAATTCTTCTAAAATTTCTCATCAGTCTAGCCCTGAGGATTTGAATTAGGGTAAATTTTCAGGCAGATTATGATTAATTCTTGTGGATTGTTGTTCATATTGATTGTTGTTATGTTTCCATTACTTAATGATCATGTTGCTACTTTCTTCCTGTAATATGATTTTAACCCTAATTCTATAAATGCAGTAAATTGGGTCTTGCATAGTTGATTAGATATTAATGTTGCTTGACTCTGTTAGTCTTTGAATTCCCATGTTATTACTATCATATGAATTCTCAGTCAGTTGCATGCTAGTTCAGTCTCAGCCAGAATGTTAGCCTTTTCACTATCTTTCAGTAATGCCAACTGATCAGTTTGACTATAGTCAGTCTCTTAAGGTGTCAGTAATACCTCCCAGCCCGAGTTTTCAGTTATCAATTATTAGCTTGTTCTTTAGACGGTTACGACGCTTCCAGATAAGCAGATATGGCCAGTCTTAGAACACCAGGTTACAGTTATCCGGTCCAATAGACTCACAGGGTACTTCCGAATAAGTATTCCTGACTTAGTACAGGACCCCAATTTTGAGCTATCAGCCTAGTAGTCAAGTTAGAACTATCCCTGGGAGTAGTACTTAGCATCGAGTAGACCGGGGCCAGCGCACTCAGGTTTCCGAACTACGTTGCCTCTGTAGGTTATTGGCCCAACAGGCCCCAGCTTTGTGATCACCCAGCCGGCCACTATACCCTGGCAAGGTACAGTGGGCTTTCTCTGATGGGGTGTATACATCAGACTACACATTTAACTCATATGGTTATATATCGATTATAGACTCTCCCACTTGTCAGCTCAGTTCAGTTTAGCTCAATTCAACTCAGTTCAGTCACTCAGTTCCAAGACAAGTTATTGACCACCAGTCAGGGTCATTATTGACCATATCAGTTATAACTCAGTTTATCAGTATTAAGTATCAGTTGGTCATTTCATGTTATTTCAGGTCAGTTGTTTATTTTTCGTGTTTATTGTATATCTCACTCACTCAGTACATTCAAAGTACTAATGCATACTTTCTATGTTGTATCGTATTATGATACGGGCGCAGGTTCTCAGTCCTAGCATCGTCAGTAGTTCCTTTCAACGATTCCAGCAGCAGCAGTCCGTTTGATGAATCCTCATCTTTCGAGGACATTATTTACTTTTCAGTTAATTTTTTTCAGTTAGACTTTAGAGTTAGTTGGGGGTTTGTCCCAGCAACTCATCAATTAATAGTGGCTTTCAGACACAGTTGTTTAGTATTATTTTCAATGATGTTTTACACTTTCAGCAGTATTGGTTTATAAATATTTTCATAAAGCTTCCGCTTATATTTACTTAGTATACCAGTGCAATGTCAGACTATGGGTTAGCTTGGGGTCTCTAGTGGCACCAAGTACCGTGTCTCGGCCAAAGTGTAGTCTCGAGTCGTGACAACATAATTTTTTTAAAATTTGAAATCATGAATTAATAATCAAAATAGGTATAAAATCTTCCTATAGATCCTAAGATATGCATTGAAACATGAAGGGAATTGACTCATAAATAATCATAGAAAATTTCATGAAAATGGGATAAAACCCCATAGGATTTAACACTTGAATTCATGAACTTAAGGAGAAATTTGAGCGTGAGAGTGAAAGGAAACTCTCATTCATGGCCCTACATACCTGTGTAAACTGATTCTTAACTTGACTTTGAAAACCCAAGAGATTTAGAGGATTCTAGGCTTGATCTTCAATGGAAATCTCTAAACTATGCATGGGAGTTGAATGAATTAGAATAGGTTAAACTCCCCTAATACACTTCTTTTAGGACTTAAAACGATGTAGTTTGGGACCTAAGAGCTTAGAATTTACGAAAATATCCTTAATAAAAATTCTGAAAAATAGGTACTGACAGTCGTCACGACTCTCACCACGAGTTGTACCATGAAGTGATGACTCATGGTCACCTCTCGTCGTCACCACTGGTTGTAAGAGTGGTTCCTAAAGATCACGTCACGTACGCCTGCTACGAGTTGTTACATGTCATCACAGGTCGTAAACACCTTTCGTTGTCACTAAACCTCAATTCTCACCTTCTCTGGATTTTTCCACGGGTTACAAACCACGACTTGTAGTTACCTACCACGGGTCATAACACCACCCGTGACAACCCATCCATACACAAAACCTCCAAACCGCGACCCTTATCACGACTTGTTGTTTCCCACAATGAGTCATACCATGATCCGTCCTTTCCAACCCTGGCATTCCCTGTGCCTCACCGCGACTCCTGATCACGAGCCGTACCCACGCACCACAACTCATGGTGTGACTCGTGGTCGGAGTATCCAACTTCAGCATCTCCCTACGACTCCTCCCACGATCCGTTGCTTCTCACCACGACTCGTACCATGAGTCGTTCTGAGGCAAAAATACAGATTTTTCTGCTGAACTTATTTCTATTTCTCTCATCTAGCCTTAGAAACTTTCGGGGTATTACACAGCTACAGAGAGACTACTTAAACAACTGCAAATATAGCTGCATCACAACATGAATTTATGAGCTATTACAAGCTAAAGTCAATAGTGAAGGCAGAAACAAGAATAAAGTTTCAAATGGGCAAAAATTACAACATAAGAGGAAATCTGTATATATGAAGGGAGATATTGAGCTACAAAGAAAGAAAAAGGCAAAGCTCGAAGAAAAAGCTTGAAGAAAAAACATTCAAGACCTCTGGGTTATAGATCTACATGTCTCAGGAGGAACAACGGAGCTCAAACGCTGAAAATGAAGCGGCAACAAACTTATATCACAGATAGAGAAAATGCTCAGAGCCTTAAGATATAAAAAAAAAATGACAATTAAGGAAGCATAACAAAGGAAAAAAAATAGTAGCACTTATCGGAGAAGTTGAAGCTCTTCTTGATGAAGATGGAGATTGAAGAGGTTGAGGAAGAGAAGCATTGAGGAGAGTCGACCTCATATACAACTTTTCTCATTAGAATTTTTTAAAATGGTGTCTTTGTTTTGTTTTTTATGTTTCCATTGTGGATTGGACTTGCTTTATGGACCTCTTTGCTTTTAATAATAAAATGGGCCACCGGCCCAAGTTTATTTTTTTAAAAATAAATAAATAAAATATTGAATAATTTTCATAAATAGCACTACATAATAAAATAATTATACAAATAGCATGATTTATTAAAATTATAAAAAAATAGCATATTTTTCTATTTTTTGTTACAATTTACTGTAATTATTATGACTGTATCTAAATTTCAAACTCTGCAATCCCTCCTTAATTGGTGCTATTTATTTTCTCTTTTTAAGGGAAGTTGCGTATTTAATGAGAGCAAATCACTCCTTATTGATCTTGGATTTTTTTTTCATATATAAAATTTTAAACCAATATTCCACATTTGTGTAATTTCTAAATAAATCTGAAATCGCAGATTTTGGAGAATTTTTCATTTTCTTTGGATGCATCATTATTGCAAATTTGGGGAAAAAATTTAAATTTGAACTGATACATGTATCTAAAACTCATCTATCTAAATGAAAGTTTTGTATTTCTCTAGAAATATTGATACATACTAATAAGCATAAAAAAATTATTACATATACAAATATAATAAATAAACACAATATCATCAGTTTCAATAGTCAAAATTAAAAATAAAAAAAACAGATACACAATCAAAGAATCTATAATCTGCAAAATTCTATAACACTAAATATTTTATAAAAAGTGATATAATTGTCATACATTGATGAACATGAATGGGTAATTTTCAATTTGTAATTTATTCAAAATAATACCAATACATGGGCAACAAAGCAAATAATTAAAAAAAAAATTCTAAATTGATACACAAAGCAATATGTTTTACATTCATGTATATATCACTGAAAATATTGATACACACTAATAAAAAATTAGTACAATGTATAGATACACAAAAAACAATATATTAGTACATAACAATTCTGAAATTATCAAAAATCTGATACATGTATTAATTTCGCCATTGATACACAAAGACAAAAATAGCTTGAAAAAATTACAGCGTATCAATTCTGTCATTGATACACAAAGACAAAAGTTTGAGATATTCGGCAATATTATTGCCAATAAAATCTTCTGCTTCGATTCCTCCTTTAATCTTAGCTTTGATATTGTCAATGGTGTCCGAGCTCTTGACCTCAAGAGTGATGGTCTTTCGGGTGAGTGTCTTAACAAAGATCTGCATTTGAAATGTATTGAAAAACACAACTGTCACAACTTCAATTTAAAGATCACGCCAAAATGGATAAAAAAACAAACAGCTCTGAAAAATAAGAATGACAATAATTCAGATCTATAATTCTCGACATCTTCTTCACCAAAAAGTTCGAATCCTTTTTTGTTTTCTCCAGAAATTTGCAATTCTTTGCATCCAGATCGCCATGGCTGATCGAGATCGAGATCGAGAGAGAGAGAGAGAGAGAGAGCAATTACTTGTGAAAGGGAAAATCGACACAGATATTGGAAATTTTAGAAGAGGAAAAACGGGCATTAAATTAGTGTCACAATCCAAACATACACCCGGGTCGTAGACACGGGACATGGAGCCCCGAGAGACCCCAAGTCGACCAATGGTATGAGCATACATCTAATTCAATCACATGAGCAGAAGGCTTAGCATAAAGAACGTAATCATAACATAGCATAAGGAAAAAATAGTACTAGACTTATACAACACGGCGGATTACATCTTGTAGTTTGATAAGCCTTTAAACATGAAAGGCGGATTGATGGGACAACTCCCCAACTAATCCAACATCCAGAAACTGAAGAAATAACGTAGAGTGTGAACATGTAGCCCTCGAAACATGAGGACTCACCAAGTGCGCTGAGAGCAAGGCTGGAACTAGCTACGAGTGAGGATAAGTCTGAGAACTGGGACCTATATCATGAAACGATATATCATAGAAAGTATGCGGTCAGTACGTGAAATGTACTGATATGCAACGTAAGTAAAACGGACATTTAAAACATAAATAAATTTCATAAAAGATCATAAGAGTAGAACAACATGCTCGTATCATAAATCGTTATAACATATCATACGACTCAAGGTTTCAAAACATTCATAACATGAACATAGTCATAATCATAATAAAAGAACCTTGCTTAACATAACTTGAACCAACCTACATAATCATAACATGCATAAATCATGAGGAACTGTGGGAGATTCTCTTAACCGACATGCCTCACATGAGCACACATGAAACCCGACTTATAACCCTAGTTGGAAGGGTGTTGGTACCTTGCCAAGGGTAGGAACCATGAAAGTGTGATATCACAATGAAAAAGGGTCCCAATATATCTACGGTGGCACGTAATTCATGAGATCCGGGCTTGACTTGAGCCCCGAACCTACTCGGTGTTCGATACTACTCCAAAATGTATATAGTGCTCATAATAATACATTCATGAGTTTATGACTAGTTAAATCATGATAATTGTAAACATGCTTGAACATATGTGAACTAGCCACGACATGAGGCCCATGAGTCGGCCAAAAACATAATTCATGATTAATAAGATTCATACATACTCGTAGATCATGCATACAACTTGAATTTCATAAAATCATAATAGGTAACATAATGAATTCATAATTTAAAACATAATTCATGATGGGCTTGTAAAGAACATCGATGGGATAATAGATCATAAATCGATTCATCATGGGGCATGCATAATTGAGCTTAATTGCTTAGAAATCAAATCAATAATGTTATAATCAATTTAAATCTCAAAAGATGATCAAAATCCATAGATTATGAAAATATTTCAAAATCACAAAACTCATAATTAAATATTAGATTTTATACAAATCAAATATAAACCCCATGAGTTTTTAAATAAATTTTGAGTGAAATTATTGAGTAGGAACATGAGTGTGGAAAAATTCACCCATTGAAAACCTTATATACCTGGGATTATCGAATTTTAACCCTTCTTTAAAGCCCAAGAATGAATTTGAAAGAATTGAGAAGGAACGCCTTGAATCACCTCCTAATCTTCTCTCTATACTCTTGCATGCATGAATGAGGGTTTAAGGTTTATTTTCTTAAAAACCCAACTTTCCTAAACCGAAACTCTAAAATAAAAGAGTCGTGATAATAAAAACTCTAAACTAAAATTACAACAAATAAATTCTTTTTCCATATAGATTCACCGGAGGGGGCTAGACTTAAAAGAAAAAAAATCTAACATACGGAATCAACATTAGGACAAAAAATAATTTCAGTTACAATTTATTTTAAAAATATTTAAATATACTGAAACAAACATTTATTTGGAAGATTAATAAAAATTTAGAATGGAAACTTAATTAAGATTTTATCGAACATTTTAAAGTAAGTGCATGATTTGCTTCTCAAGTAAGAATCATTATTTCTTTCACGATGCGATCATTCTCTCAAATATCAATAATAAGCACCAAAAATATTAACACATGCATGTACACACATGTACAACGAGTGTTATTAGAAACAATAGGTTAACTTTCATTTGACTTCTGCTCTTAAATATAATAAAACAAAATGATAAATAAATAAAAAGTTTGTATATCCTTGATTGAGCTCTACTTCTATTTTTATTTTTGATTTCTGATTATTTTGGTTTTACTATTGGAATAAAAGCGTAGTTGTTCAACAATTTAAAGAAAATTATTACAACAAATAAATTCAAGTCTTGTACAATGATTAACGAGAGGCCTTAGAACTTAATAAATCATTAATTAATAGAGTAAGTTTGTGTCCATTGTAAAATTGAATTAAGTGGATTGCTTTAGAAGTAGTTTTTTTAATTGCAGTCTTGCTGTTATCTTCATCAAATCTGTCTTTATTTCTTATTTAGTTTTCTTCTTTGTATTGTTAAAGATGAGTTATAACAATAAAACTAAAAATAATTAGATCTGACTAATGGTGTATTTCGATTTCTGAAAGCAAATTAAATATAGTATTCAATATGTAAATGTACACACTAATAGGATTTAAAGTTTGATACTTCTATTAGCAAAATTTTAATTATGTACTTGGCAATTTAATTGTCAAATTAAACTATTATATATAGCGGGGACTGAGTTTACCTTTCTTTCCGAACCGCATGACTCCC
>JACEIK010007340.1:0-30654 GCA_018107945.1 Datura stramonium
ATGTAAATACACCTAAGTCCATGCTATTTTCTTAGTTTTGAGCATCAATAGTGTTGTAAATCCACAACACATCATATATGGGAGGAGGTCTATTCCGAAGTATATTTCCTGTTCAGAGGGAATTCCGGGAAGATCCTCCGCAAATACATCTGGGAACTCGCTGACCACTGAAATTGACTGGATAGTTGGGGTCTCAGAGTTGGAATCCTTGAATCGAACTAGATGATAAATACATCCCTTGGAAATGAGTTTCTAGGCCTTAAGGTAGGAAATAAACCTACCCTTGGGCGCTAAACTACTGCCCGACCATTCTAACACTAGTTCATTTGAAACTGGAACTTGAAAACTCTAGTTCTATAGTTAACCGAGGAATAACCAGAGTATAACCAATCCATGCCGAGGATAAGGTCAAAATCGACCATGTCCAACTCCATGAGATCAGCTAGAATGACTTTATTCAGGACTGAGACTGGGTAGTTTCTATACACCCAACTAGCTCTAACTGACTCGCCAACTGGGGTAGATACTGAGAAGGGTTCTGAGAGGACCTCTAGGCTGATACTGAACTGGACTGCTACATAGGGAGTCACAAATAAAATGGTGGCTCCTGGATCTAGGAGGGCATACACGTCTAGATGGAAGAGGTGTAACATACCCGTGACTACGTCAGGTGAGCTCTCCTGGTCCTAACGGGAAGACAATGCATAAAAATGATTTTGGAGCTGACCGCCATCCGCACCTGATGTGTTGTCCTGCTGATCTGGTTGGCCTGCTGGAGCTGAGGATGTGGTGGATTGTGCTCTACCCATCCTGCTGACGGGTAATCTTTCAGCCGATGACCAAGCTGTCCACAATCAAAACAACCCTCTCGACCTTGAAGACACTCTCGTGGGTGGTCTTGCCGCACTTAGGGAAAGTTGAATATCTATTTTTGGCACCGTAGCTCTGGGACTGAGAGCCAGATGCTCCGCCCCTCTGATACTTACGAGACTGAATGGTTGGGGTGCTGGCTGAGCTGGGTGCTGGGGCTCTCTGCTGCTGCTGCTGTGGGCGGCTGCTACTGCCAGACCTCTGATGTCCATAATCTGACTGGCCAGTCCTTGCTCACTTGTTTCTTTCGCTCCGTGTCCTTCAATTTCTCTGCCTAAATTTGCTGGCATAGACGATCAGGCTGGAGAAGTCCATGTCTTTAATCAGCATTGCGGTCCTGCACTCCTTGAGGACCAGGTTCGACACTCCGTTCTCAAACTTCAGCATGTGAGCCCTTGGCTTGGCTACCATCTCTGCAGCGTATTTGGACAACCTGGTGAACTCTAGAGCATACTCTTCTACTATCCGGTTTTCCTGTCTCAGGTTCATGAACTCCGCTACCTTTGCCTCCCTAAGCTCCCGAGGGAAGAATCTATCCAGGAAGGCTGTAGTGAACTCCTCCCATTCCACCGGTCCTGCTTCTGCTGGCCTTCCGTCCTTGCACTTCTCGTACTAGACTTGGGCTACCCCTTTCAACTGGTAGGCATCCAAGTCGGCACTCTCTGAGGGACTGACGCCTATAATTTGGGTAATCTTTTTAATCTCGTCTACAAACCCTTATGGGTCCTCTCCCACTTTTATTCCATGAAAATATGTAGGGTTCATCCGGGTAAAATCTCACACCTGAGCAGCTGCTGTGGACCCGTTTCTGGCTATCGGAACCACCTGCTGATTCACGTGGTTGGTGACTGTCTGAGAGAGCAGCTGGATAGTCTCCCTGAACTCTGCGGTGGACACTGTGTCGCCCTGAGGGGCTAGTGGGGCAGGTCTGTTGGCGTTACCAGCCCTTCTTCCGTTACCGCGTCTGGGAGGAATTATTCACTGAAATAAAACAGAGCACGAGTTAGAAGGATGTCTCTAGGATTGAACTTTAATGCACGATAAAGAGTATGAAGAAAAGAGAGTTTTCCTAATAATGTCTCATAGCCTCTTCATCATAAGTGTGGTGCACTTAACACTCATGAAAAGGACTCTACTCAATGCGGCTTTTAGATATTCCGCGGATACTCTAAACCTAGTGCTCTGATACCAAGTTTGTCATGTCCCGAATCTACACCCTGGACGAAACATGGTACTTAGAGTTACAAGTAACCCCAAGTCAACCCTTGGTCTATCATACACTGGTATTCTAAGTAAAATATGCATAGTATAAGCTTTGAAATAATAACATAAAACATTTAAGAAAAACTAAAACTGAAACATAAAGTTTAAAACATCTTAACGATCTGAAAGTCTGAAATCGAGTCTATGTCTGAAAGCCAGCTAACTCTAAGTTTAATTGAAAGTAATAAAATGGATGAAGGAATGAAATAAAGCCCTCGAAATATGAGTACTCACACTTCTGCTATTGAGAAGGATCTGAACTGCGGCGACTAACAACGCTGAGTCTGAGAATCTGCAACTGTATCATGAAATGATACAACATAAAAGTATACGTCAGTACTTTGAATGTACTGAGTAAGTGAGAGAAAATATAATGATGAATATAATTGACTGAACTGAAATGACATGCAATGACCAACTAATATACTGAACTGAAAAAATTGAAGTAAACCGAAATGGTCAATATGACCCTGTCTGGTGGTCAGAGACATGATCTAAGTCTGAAATACTGAGCCTGAGATACTACACTAAATTGAACTGAACTGACTAATCTGAGACTGGACTGAGCTGACTAGTGGGAGAGTCTGTAACCGATATATAACCACGTGAGCTAGACGTGGAGTCCGACGTATACACCCCATCGGTAGGACCTAGTATACCTCGCCGGGGTATAAATGCATGGACTGTGAGATCACTCTCTGGGGCCATGAGGCCAATAAAACTGTAACCTACGGTGGCAATATAGTTCTGGGAACCTGGGTGCGCTGGAACCCCGGCCGCTTTCGGTGTTAAGTCCTACTTTCACTGGATGGTCCTAACATGACAACTACTACCAAGTTGATAGTTCGAAATTGGGGCCCAAGACTAAGTCAGAGATACTTATCTGGAAGTATCCTGAGAGTCTTATCAGACTGGATTTCGTAACTCGTGTTCTAAGACTGGCCAGAGCTACTTATCTGGAAGTGTCATAACCGTCTAAAGAACAAACTAAAATCTGGAACTGGGGTCCTAAGGCTAGTCAGAGCTATTTATCTATAATTTCATGAACACCTAGTGGACCAAAGAAACTGAGTTCTAAGTTTGATTCTGATAACTAGGAGGTATCATAGATACCTCAAGGATTTCTGTAGTCAAATTGATCAGCTGACATTGGTTTGGTCAACCCGGAGGTTGCTAGGCACTGATTGAGACTAGGTTGACATTCTGAGTAATACAGAGTATATACACTTTATGACTGGAACTGACTAACATACAGGTGACTGAGTTTCTACACATACAAATTATAGAAACCACTAACTCTGAAAGATTCAAGCAATTTTTTTTCGAGAATTCAATACTTTAGAAGGATTGTAGTTTCTTATTTTCAAGAGTTAGGGATAAAATTCTATTTCACTGGAACATGCATCATTTTAGTCACAAATTGAAGTAGAAAGCATCTACAATTAACATAGAATAAGATTCCATATGAATTAAGCAAAGAATGATAACAATATCTTCACTTTTGTTAATTTCGGGCTAGAACTGATAGTGAACAAAGAAAGAGTTCTGGGGGACACAAGGGGAGAACAATCTCCTTGTTGAAATCCCATATACTTGTAGAGGAAATCCTGGTGAAAATATTTGAGAAAAACTGAGAAGAAATTCGAACCCTTGCTCCTGCTCTATGCTTTCTGTTAGAGTTTCTACGTTTTGCTCTAAAGGGGAATGAGTGAAATAAAGGGAAAAGGTAATTCTAACCCTTTAACTCCCTCTTATACAACCCCAAAATGATGGGGTTTAAGCATTAAAAAGGGTGGGAAATTACAAAAGTAACCTTGAGAATTAAAAACTGAAATCTGGTTGATAGGGACCAACGAGTCTTAGAACGGGTCATTAGTTGGAACAACTATCCGTTGGAACCAACCGTTGGTCCTAGGTTTAGAAACTAAGCTCACTGGAATGACCCAAGGTAGGGTAAAATGATCCATTTAAAGGAAGGATGGGTCATTGTTACCTCTTGTTGGAACAAGTAGGAAAACTAGCCCTTGAGGCAACGAGTCAATACAACGACTCATTTGTAGGAACCATGAGCCGTTGATTCCTCTACTTGTCCACTCTGAACTTGGCATCCGGCGGATGACAGGACGGCTAGTTATTAGAGCCAACAAGTCCTATGTATCATTGTTTACCCTCGAATGAAAACTACTGAGCTAACAACGACTCAGACAACGGCCCATTGGAGCTTACCACAATCCATTGTCTGGGTCATTTTGCAATAAATTTTTCCTGGTTTTTTTCTAATTTTTTCTTGCAAGGTCGGATTCTGGTTTAGGAAATTTTTGGGGTGTTACACTATTCCTCATGACTTATGCATGTTTATGGTTATGTATTTTGGCTCAAGTTATGTTATGTAAGGCTTTTCTCCTGTAATTGTGATTATGTTTGTATTACGAATGTTTTGAAAACCTTGAGCCCTATTTTATGTTACGATGTTTACGAGACGAGCATGATGTCCTACTCTTATGATCATTTATGAGTTTTATATATTTTAAATGCCACTTTTACTTACCTTTCATACTTGGTACATTCCACGTACTGACCACATACTTTCGATACTGTATCATTTCATGATACAGACCCCGGCTCTCAGGCTCACCCTCCTCAGTAACTTCTCAGAGTTTGCTATCAACTTATTTGGTGAGTCCTCATGTTCCGAAGGCCATGTGTTCAGACTGTATTTTTCTCTTTCAGCTTTAGTATTGTAGGCTTAGTTGGGGTATTTTTTCCTTCAACCCGTCTTTCATGATTAGAGGCTTTTTAGACTATCAGTTGTATTCATTCGTCATGTATGGATCATGTAGTGACTTTTCTCTTATTATGTCATTATTTCATTTCCTTATGTTAGGTCTTCTGCTTATTTGAATGAATTAGATGTATGCTCATGCCATGGGTCGACTTGGGATCTCTCGGGGCTCCTTGTCCCATGTTATAATTCGGGTCTATGTTCGGATAGTGACAATTTCAGACTGATATTTTAATAGCATGTTTTACTTACCTTATATTTCCAATACATTCAAAATACTAACCGTATAATCTATGTTATATCATCTCATGATATATGTTTGGAAGATCATCTCAGTCTCGCCATTAGCTCGCTCCTGCTCAGACCAGAAAGTTTTCCCCAGTCTTGGTGAGTCCTCATCATCTTGGGACATCCATTAGTTTATTTTTTCATGTCTTCTTTTAGTGTCAGAATTCGTGATCTGGTTTGGGATTTGTCCGATCAACTCGTATCACGACTAGAGGCTTTTCAAACAGACATGTAGTAGACGGCTCCGCGTTGTGTTATTGTCACTCTTTCTTATTCTTTATGTTACATCGATTTATGCTATTCCATGCTTATGATTTAATTTTCTCTTGATTATGATCTTAAGTCATGGTATTTGTATACCATGGGTTAGCTTGGAGCCATTCATGGCTCTAATCCCGTGTCTCAATCCGGGGTGCCAGATCGGGTCGTGACAATAGTTTTACAAGTTTAGAGATTATTCTAATTAAGATTGAGTAAATTCGAACTATATCTATTGAATGCAAATTTCTAGGTTTGAAATCAATTTATGAAAATTCTAGAGAAGTGACCTCAATTTAAACTGATCCCCCTAAATTACCCAATATGGGTAAATTGAGAATGAGCTATTGCTAAACATGCGAGCAAAGACTTAAGCAACCCATGAGTATCTTTCAATATCACCATAGGTGTCAATCTACTCCAATTTTGTCAAATTGAAAAGAACTCCCATCTACATAATTGTTTGTTGCCAATTGGAATTCAACCTATGTCTAGGAGAATCCATTAAACAAGGGTTATACCATGAGTTATTGTTGATTGATGCTAACCCAGCTTAAATTTGCTCTTTCAATCCTTATAAAGGTATTTGGGTAGGATTGTGTGACTTTCATCACCAACCACACACTACAAAGCAACAATCAAGCAAATGTTCTAAAGTCCATAATCAATTTTACCAAATTAAAATCATTAAGGTTCACAACCCTAGATCTGGGTTTAGCTACCCATAGCAAGAAAATAATGAGAAAGTAAGTAGTTAGACATTCTCACCATTGAAATTACAAATTGTAGAAGAGATCTTGAATTGATGAACTTGAATCTTCAAAATTACAAACTAAATCTAAGATCTACAATGAAAAGTAAAATGTTCTATCTATCTCTACTCACTGAAAATAATGGCTAAAATTCTCTTTGAAAAAAAGAAGAAAAATTTATTTATACTATGTCTAAAAAAGCTTAAAATAATTTAAACTCAAAGGTTTCAGGTGTACAGGGACGGACCATCCCTTGGTAGGACAGACTTTCCTTTTCCCCATTAATTAAAATTAGCCTCTATCAATTAGTTTTCCATCCTTTGATCAGTGGACCGTCTTCTGGAAAGATGTCCATCTTTGGCGTCGTCGCTTAAAGTTTCCTTCTACCTCCTCATGGGTCCATCCGTAATTGACGAACAGTCTTCTGGAAAAATGGTCTATCTTTAAATCCGTTGATCAAGGACCTCTTAGAGATGGTCTCTGGAATCATTGGCTTGGGCTGGATGCTTGAACATGTGGACTGTCATTCAGACAGATAGTCTATCCTTCCGTTTGTCTGTTGGATAGATTTCTGGCTTTAACTCCTCTCTTCTTCATTTTGCTTGGGTTCCTAAAACATGGCATAATGAGATTATTTCCACTTAATCTAGCTCCTAAAGACATGCAAAATGATATGAAATGAAGAAAAGATGTGTCACAAATTTCCGACACATCAACACCCCCAACTTAAAGTATTTGCTTGTCTTTAAGCAAACTAAAAATAAAAATTATCCTAACTCCTAAACTAATGTCCCGAAATCACAAATTGCAATGACTAGGGAGGTTGTTAACAATGGATACAAACACTCACTCAATCCAGCTACCCCCTCCATCAATCAAAAACCAGTTTTCTCGCAATTTTATCGACTAAGCATGCAATCTCTATTTATGAAACTATATCAATATGTACACGCCTAGACTCGAGAAGAAAAACATGCTAGCGATTCACATCCACATGCCCTCACAATTAGACAAAGAAAAGTAAATTTTTCTGAAGTAATGCTAACATACCATATAAGGACATACAAGATCAAAAGAGACGAGAAATGCACTAAACTCTCACAAAAAGTCTACAAGAGAGGTCACAACTACCATATGCTAGCCTATTTACTCAAGTAACAATTCCTTTCGGATATTAGAGTTGAGATCACACAAGAGCTTTTCTAAGCTTGAAATGAGGATCAAAGGGATGGTAGGATATAAATATGGATTTTAGTGACTCATTTACCATTCTTGAATACTTCATCATTTTTCACAATGTTTTAACTTTTTGATTCCTTCTTTTAATCTCTTCTCTTGTTTTAGAAACTTGTCAAACCTCAAAGTGTTTTTGTAAGCTCAAATTTCATTTTTATCTTTTTCTCTTCTATTTTATTTTCTTTTTCTTCTTTTTAGCTCATTGTTCTATAATTCCCCAGAAACACTAAAATCAAACTCGAGTCTTGAAATGGAGAAAATAGGATTTTCTGTATCAGGTTACAGAACGAGTCATCCTATGACCCGTGCGTAGGCCACAAGTTGTGTAGTGACTCATAGGGAAGGGTACAGGCTTGGTAGAAAAATTTAAAAATGGGGTGACCACGGGTATGACCATGAGTCGCGGTCAACACCATGAGTCGTGATGTGATTCGTGGTCAAGAATTGATTGGAGACTGGGAAAAATTTGCAATGCACTTAACGGGTCCTCACCACGACTCATCTGGGGCACCATGAGTCGCGGTGTCGCTCGTGGTGACCCCAGGTGGTTTTTGACGGTGAGGACGATGGTGAGGAGACCGCGAGTCGTGGTCACTAATACGGGTTGTTGAGTAGCTTGTGGTGACCCATGATAAAAAATTTCCAGTGCAGGCGTTGGGGTAGACCATGAGTCGTGGTCAGTAACCACGAATCGTCTAGTCCCTCGTAGGGACTGGCAATGTAATTTTTCTGTGAGATTTTAAAGGTTTTTTTTTGTAATTTACAAAACTCCTAGACTCTAAACTATGTCATTTTGGGCGTGTCCAGGAGAGAGTTAAAAGGGTGATCGACGTATTCCTCTCACTCCTTCTCTCAACACTTAGACTCAGTATGCAGAAACTCTCAGGGGAAGAACTAGGGCAATCAGCTTCTTCCTAGATTCTCAAGGGATCTTCTTAGAATTTCTTCACCAGGTGCGTGGGAATTCAATAAGGTAATAGTTCTTCCCTTGTGTCCCCAAAATCTTCGCTATTTTCATCTTTCAATTTAGCCCTGTGGATTCGAAATATAGAAGATTGTCAGACTTATATCTTTAAAATTTTGAGTAGTGTATTTCTCAGGATCTTAATTGCTTATTATTCCCTATTTCTAGAAATTTATTAGAATTGTATCTTGTGAAATAATTTAGCCCTTAGTCTCAGTTCAGTAGAATTTAGGATCTTACGTGTTGGACTAGTTTCCCTGTAGCTTGATTCTAATAGATTAAAATCCCCATATTATTAGTGTATGAGTAAATTTTTGTAAAATATTTACATGTCCAGTCTCGGTCAGATTATTAGACTCAGTGTCGTTCAGAAATGTCTGTAGATCAGTTTTACTACAGTTAATTCTTGAGATGCCAGTGATGCCTCCCAGTTATTAGTATTAGACCCAGTATCAGATTTTAGATGATGATGAGATTTGATGATGAAAAGCATATGTCTAANTTATTAGTATTAGACCCAGTATCAGATTTTAGTGGTTCTTTAGGCGGTCATGAAACTTCCAGATAAGCAGCTCTGTCAAGCCTTAGGACCCCAGTTTTAGATTACAATTTGTTTTTTTAGACGGTTAAGACACTTTAAGATAAGCAGCTCTGACAAGTCTTAGAACACCGGTTATAGAATCCAGTCAGATAAGACTCTCAGGTTACTTCCATATGGGTAGTTCTGACTTAGACTTGGGCCCCAGTTTTGAGCTATCATCTTAGTAGTTAGTCTAAGACTATCCAGTGGGAGTAGGACTTAGCACAAAGTGGACCGGGGTTCTAGCGCACCTGGTTCCCAGAACTACGTAGCAATCGTAGGTTATATTTTATTGGCCTCATGGCCCCAGACCTGTAATCACTCAGTTCATGCTTTATACCCTTGCAAGATATATTGGGTCCTACTAGTGGGGTGTATACATCGGATTCCACATCTAGCTCACGTGGTTATATATCGGTTATAGACTCTCCCACTAGTCAGTCTAGTTCAGTCTTAAATCAGCTCCGTTCAGAATAGTTTCAGACTACTCAGTTCAGATCAGTACAATATTTCAGATTAGTGTCTCATATTTATGGCATGTCTTTGACCATCAGATAGGGTCATTCTGACCATTTCATTATAGTTCATTTATTCAATTTTAGCATTTTCAGTCAGGCACTGCATGTCTTCACAGTTCAGTTGTTTTATTCTCCGTGTTCTAGTTTCTCCTACTTACTCAATACATTCAAAGTATTAATGCATACCTTTTATGCTGTATCGTTTCATGATATAACTGCAGGTTCTCAATCTCACACTATTAGTAGATCTCGCCCAGAAGTCTTCAGCTGCATCATTGGTGAGTCCTAATCTTTCGAGGACGAGGATTATTTCTTTCAGTTAGACTTAGAGTTAGCTGGGGGCTCGTCCCAGCAAGTGATCGGATAGATGGCTTTCAGACATAGGCATAGTTTCAGACTTTCAGCTTTGTTTCAGTTGTTTTAAACTTAATGATTTAGTTCTTCTTCATAAATGTTTTATATTATTACATTAAAGCTTTTGCTATGTTTTTACTCAGAATGCCAGTGTTATGATAGGCCATGGGTTGACTTGGGGTTACTTCTGACTCTAAGTACCATGTCCCGTCCAGGGTATAAACTCGGGGCTTGACAAACTTGGTATCAAAGCACTAGGTTTATTGTATCTCAGGATGTTGACAAACTTGGTATCAAAGCACTAGGTTTATTGTATCTCAGGATGTTCGAAAACCACATTGAGTAAAGTACTCTTTATGGATGCGAAGCGCGCCACACTTATGATAGGGAGACTACGAGACGTTATTAGGAAAACTCCCTTTTATTCATACCCTTTATTGTGCATCCAAGTTAAATTTTAGAAACATTTTCCTAATTTGTGCTTTATTTTGTTTTAGCGAAATCATGCCTCCACGACGTGGTAACAGAAGAAGGGCCTGCAACACTCACCGACCTACCCCACTAGTTACAGTAGTCCCTCAAAACAACCTAGTGTCCTTCGCAAAGTTCAAAGCGGCCGTCCAGCCGCTCTCACAGACTGCCACGAACCAAGTGAAGAAGCAGGTGGTTCCAATCAATACTAATGGGTCCATAGCAGCTGCCCGAGTTTGGGAATTCACCCGGATGAACCCTCTAGTTTTTCATGGATCTAAGGTAGGAGAGGACCCACAGTTTTTTTATGGATGAGATCAGGAAGATCACCCGAATTATAGGTGTTAGCTCCTCTAAGAGTGCTGACCTGGCTGCCTACCAGCTGAAAGAGGTAGCCCATATATGGTATGAACAGCGGAAGGAGGGGAGACTAGCGGGAGCAGAACCGGTGGAATAGAAGGAGTTCACTATAGCCTTCCTAGATAGATTCTTCCCTCGGGAGATCAGGGAGGCTAAAGTGGTTGAATTTATGAAACTGAAATAGGGAAATCGGACGGTGGAAGAGTATGCTCTGGAGTTTACAAGGTTGTCTAAATATGCTCGAGAGATGGTAGCTGAGCGAAGGGATCGTATGCTGAAGTTTGTTAATGGAGTATCGTACTTGGTCCTCAAGGAGTTCAGGACTGCGATACTTATTAAGGATATCGATCTCTCTAGCCTCATAGTTCATGCCCAGAAGATCATGGAAGAAAAATTTAAAGACTTGGAGCGGGAGAACAAGCGAGCAAGGACTGGTCACTCAGATTATGGCCACCAGAGATCTGGCGGTAGTAGCTGCCCACAACAGCAGCAACAGAAGGCTCCAACAACCACTTCATCCAGTGCCCCTACTTTCCGGTCTTGTAAGGATCGGAGGGGTGGAGCATCTGGCTCACAGTCTTAGAGTCATAACGCCAGCAACCGCTACAACTAACCAGCTTGCCCTAGGTGTGGCAAGAACCATCAAGGAGAATGCCTTTAGGCATGAGAGGATTGTTTTGGGTGTGGACAGCTTGGTCATCGGCTCAAGGAATACCCTTCAGTAGGACGGGGGAGATCACAATTCACCGCTTCAGTAGCTCCAGAAGGCCAACACTTCAAGTATGAATGGAAGCTAGAACTAAAACCATTTTTTATGCTTTGTCCTCTCGTCAGGATCATGAGAGCTAACCTGACGTGGTCACTGGTATGTTACGCCTTTTTCATCTAGACGTGTATGCCCTACTAGATCCAAGAGCCACACTTTCGTTTGTGACTCCCTATGTAGCTGTCTAGTTTGATATCAGTCCATAAGTCCTCTCAGAACCATTCTCAGTCTCCACCCCAGTTGGCGAGTCAGTTAGAGCAGTCGGGTGTGTAGAAACTACCCTGTCTCAATTTTGAATAAGGTCATTCCAGCTGATCTTGTAGAGTTAGACATGGTTTACTATGAGCTTATTCTTGGCATAGATTGTTTACATACTGGTTAAGCCTTAGTCGACTGCAGAACTAGAATCATCAGGTTTCAATTCCCTTATGAGCCCGCTTTAGAGTGGATGGGTAGTAGTTCAGCGCCTAAGGGATAGTTTATTTCCTACCTTAAGGCCATAAGTCTTATTTCCAAAAGGTGTTTCTATAATCTAGTTTAGGTCAAAGATTCCACCTCTGAGACCCAAACTATCCAGTCAGGTCCAGTGCTCAGCGAGTTCCCTGATGTGTTTCCCGAAGATCTTCCAGGAGTCCCTCTTGAGCGGGAAATAGACTTCGACATAGAACTTCTTCTAGAATCTCAGCCCAACTCCATCCCTTCATACAAAATGTCTCCAACTGAGCTTAAGCAGTTGAAGAAGAAACTAAAGGACCTTCTTGATAAAGGTTTTATAAGACCCGACATCTCTCCCTGGGGTTCTCCAGTACTATTCGTGCGAAAGAAAGATGGTACCCTCATAATGTGCATTGATTTCCGTCAGTTGACCAAGGTCACAGTAAAGAACGGGTATCCCCTACCCAGGATTGATGACTTGTTCGATCAACTTCAGGGAGCCAGTTGTTTCTCCAAGATAGATCTCAGGTCGGGGTATCATCAGCTAAGAGTCAGAGAATATGACATACCAAAAATAGTTTTCAGAACACGATATCGTCACTACGAGTTCATGGTTATGTACTTTGGACTCACTAATGCCCCTACAACTTTCATGGACCTGATGGAAAGAGTTTTCAAGTAGTATCTAGACATGTTCGTCATCGTGTTCATTGATGACATTCTGGTGTACTCTAGAAATAAGGAAGAACTTGCTAATCACCTAAGGATAGTGCATCGGACACTTATAGACTGCCAGTTGTTCGCAAAATTCAGCAAATAAGAATTCTGGTTGAAGACTGTGACCTTCCTTGGTCACGTGGTCTCGAGTGAGGGTATTCAGGTAGATCCTATAAAGATAGTAGTGGTGAAAGACTGGCCAAGACCTACTTTCCCAATCAAAATCACAAGTTTCTTGGGTTTAGCCGGTTATTACCGAAGTTTTGTGGAAGGTTTTTCCTCTATTGCATCTCCTATGACTATGTTGACTCAGAAAAGGTGAAATTTTAGTGGTCATATGCATGTGAGGAGAGTTTCTAGGAGTTTAAGACTCGGCTCACTATCGCTCCATTTTTGCCCTTACCAGAAGGAATAGATGGGCTGGTGGTTTATTGTGATGCTTCCAGAGTTGGACTCAGTTACAATCTGATGCAGAGAGGCAAGGTGATAGCTTACGCATCCAAACAACTCAAGATTCATGAAAAGAATTATCCGACTTATGACCTTGAGTTGGAAGTAGTGGTGTTTGCGTTAAAGATATGGAGGAACTACCTTTACGGGGCTCACGTGGATGTTTTTCACCGATCACAAGAGCCTTCAGTATGTGTTCAGTTAGAAAGATCTAAATATCTGCCAGAGAAGATGGTTGGAGCTACTGAAGGACTATGACATGAGCGTGCTGTATCACCTGGGCAAAGCAAATGTGGTGGTTGATGCCCTAAGCAGGATGTCTATGGGAAGCGTGGATCATGTTGAAGAGGGCAAATAGGAACTGGCAAAGGATATCCACAGGTTAGCTCGGTTGGGAGTGTAGTTGGTTGACTCAAGTGACGGCAGAGTAGTGGTGCAGAGTGGGTCAGATTACTCGCTGGTAGTTGAAGTGAAGTCAAGGCAGGATGAGGATCCCATATTTCTTAAGTTGAAGGAGGCACTTCTAAGAAAAGAAGTGGAGGCTTTCTCCAAAGGGAAGATGCTGTATTTCATTACCAGGGTAGACTCTGTGTGTCGGATGTGGGTGACCTGAGACAGCAGATACTGGATGAAGCGCATAGTTCGAGATACTCTATCCACCCAGGAGCTACTAAGATGTACCGTGATCTACGGGATATTTACTGGCGGAATGATAGGAAAAGAGACATTGCAGAAATTGTAGCTAAGCACCCGAACAACCAACAGGTCAAAGTAGACATCAGATACCGGGAGGTATGACTCAGGATATCAGCTACCCACATGGTAGTGGGAAAAAGTAAATATGGATTTAATTACAGTTCTACCTTGGACTCGTCAGCAGCATGACTCAATTTGGGTGATAGTGGACCGGATGACTAAGTCAGCACACTTTTTTCCAGTTAAAACTACAAACTCCGCTGAGGATTATGCTAGACTTCATATCCGGGAGTAGGTCAGGCTTCATTGGGTGCCTTTGACTATTATTTTAGATAGAGGTACACAGTTCACCTTGCATTTCTGAAAGTCATTTCAGAAGGGACTCGGTACCCAAGTCAAGCTCAGCATAGCCTTTCACCTGAAGACTGATGGACAGACTGAGTTAACTATCTAGACCTTAGAAGATATTCTAAGAGCTTGTCTGATCGATTTCAAGGGCAATTAGGATGATCACTTGCCTCTCATTGAGTTTGCATGCAACAATTACCACTCCAGTATTAAGATAGCCCTATTTGAGACATTATATGGTAGGAGGTGTAGGTCTCCTATAGGGTGGTTTGGGGTTGGTGAAGCTACCTTGATAGTGCCAGACTCTGCCTATGAAGCTATGTGAAAAGTATAGCTCATTTGAGAAAGGTTGAAAATAGCCCAAAGCCGTCAGAAATCTTACGCTGATGCAAGGAGAAGAGAATTAGAGTTTGCAGTGGATGACTGGGTCTATCTAAAAATTTCACCCATGAAAGGGGTGATGAGATTTGAAAATAAAGGAAAACACAGTCCGAGATATGTGGGACCCTACAGAATTTTGAGGCGAATTGGCAATGTAGCCTATGAGCTAGAATTACCTTTAGAGTTATCATCTGTGCACCTAGTGTTCCATGCGTCACTATTGAAGAAGTGAATCAGTAATCCAACTTCGGTGGTACCACTTGACAGTGTGGGAGTGAAAGATAGTCTCTCTTACGAAGAGGTCCAAGTTCAGATCCTTGACCGTCAGGTTCATAAGCTGAGAAACAAAGAAGTAGCTTCAGTCAAGGTTTTGTGGAGGAATAAGTAGGTTGAAGGAGCTACATAATGATTGCAATTCTTTGTTTTCCTGTGTGTTTTCAACATTCAAGGATGAATGTTCTCAAGAAGGAGATATTGTAATGCCCCAAAAATCCTAAGATCAGATCCGGGAGTTGAAACAAAGAGAATAAGATTTTCTGCACCAGATCATAGAATTAGTCGTCCTGTGACCCGTGGGGTAGGCCAGGAGTCGTGGAGTAACTAATGGGGAAGGGTACGGGCTTGGTAGAAAAATTTGAAAATAGGATGACCACGAGTCATGATGTGATCTGTGGTCAAGAATTGATTGGAGACTGGAGAAAATTTGCAGTGCACTTAATGAGTCCTTACCACAACTCATCTAGGGCACCACGAGTCGTGCTGTTGCCCGTGGTGACCCTAGGTTGTTTTCGTTAGTTAGGATGACGGGAGGTGACCACAAGTTGTGGTTACCGGTAACAGTTCGTTGAGTAGCTCATGGTGACCCATGATGAGGAATTTCCAGTGTAGGCAACGGGGTAGACCACAGGTCGTGGTCAGTAACCACGAGTCATCCAGTCCCTCGTTAGGATTGGTAGGGTAATTTTTCTGCGAGATTTTTAGGGGCTGTTTTATAATTTTCTAAAGTCCTAAACTCTAAACTACTCCGTTTTTGGCATGTCCAGGAGAGATTTAAAAGGGTGATTGACGTATTCCTCTCACTCCTTCTCTCAACACTTAGATTCAGTACGCAGAAACTCTCAGGGGTAGAACTAGGGAAATCAGCTTCTTCCCAGATTCTCAAGGGATCTTCTCAGTATTTCTTCACCAGGTATGTGGGAATTCAACAAGGGAATAGTTCTTCCCTTGTGTCCCCAAAATCTTCTCTATTTTCCTCTTTTAGTTTAGCCCTGTGGATTCGAATTTAGAAGATTGTCGGACATATATCTTTCAAATTTCGAGTAGTATATTTCTCATGATTTTAATTTCTTATTATTCCCTATTTCCAGACATTTATGAAAATTGTATCTTGTGGAATAATTTAGCTCTAAGTCTCAGTTTAGTAGAATTTAGGATCTTGCGTGTTGGACTAGTTTCCTTGTAGCTTGATTTTAATAGATTGAAATCCCCATATTATTAGTGTATGTGTAAATTTTAGTCAGATATCTACATGTCCAGTCTTGGTTAGATTATTAGACTTAGTGCCGTCTAGAAATATCAGCAGATCAGTTTGACTACAATTAAATCTTGAGGTGTCAATGATGCCTCCCAATTATCAGTATTAGACTTAGTATCAGATTTTAGTGGTCCTTTAGGCGGTCATGAGACTTCCTGATAAGCATCTTTGACCAGCCTTAGGACCCAGTTTTAGATTATAGTTTGTTTTTAGACGGTTATGACACTCTCAGAAAAAGAAGTGGAGACTTTCTCCAAAGGGGGAGATGGTGTATTTCGTTACCAGGATAAACTCTGTATGCCGGATGTGGGTGACCTGAGACAGAAGATATTGGCTGAAGCGCACAGTACGAGATACTCTATGCACCCAGGAGCTACTAAGAGTACCGTGATATATGGGATATTTACTGGTGGAATGACATGAAAAGAGACATTGCAGAATTTGTAGCTAAGTGTCCAAACTACCAGCAGGTCAAAGTAGAACATCAGATACCGGGAGGTATGACTCAAGATATCAGCATAACCACATGGAAGTGGGAAAAAGTAAATATGGATTTTATTATAGATATACCTCGGACTCGTCAGCAACATGACTCAATTTGGGTGATAGTGGACCGTATGACTAAGTCAGCACACTTATTTCCAGTTAAAACTGCAAACTCAGCTGAGGATGATGCTAGACTTCATATCCGGGAGTAGGTCAGGCTTCATGGGGTGCCCTTGTCCATTATTTCATATAGAGGTACACAGTTCACCTCGCATTTCTGAAAGTCATTTCAGAAGGGACTCGGTACCCAAGTCAAGCTCAGCACAACGTTTCACCAGAAGACTGATGGACAGGCTGAGCAGACTATCCAGACCTTAAAAGATATGCTAAGAGCTTGTCTGATCGATTTTAAGGGAAGTTGGGATTATCACTTGCCTCTCATTTAGTTTGCATGCAACAACTATCACTCCAATTTTAGATGGCCCCATTTGAGGCATTATATGGTAGGAGGTGTAGGTCTCCTATAGGGTGGTTTGAGGTTGGTTAAGCTACCTTGATAGTGCCAGACTCCGCTTATGAAGCTATGCAGAAAGTATAACTCATTTGAGAAAGGTTGAAAACAACGCAAAGTCGTCAGAAATCTTACGCTGATGCAAGGAGAAGAGAATTAGAGTTTGTTGTGGATGACTGGGTCTATCTAAAAATTTCACCCATGAAAGGGGTGATGAGATTTTAAAATAAAGGAAAACACTGTCCGAGATATGTGGGACCCTATAGAATTCTGAGGCGAATTGGAAATATAGCCTATGAACCAGAATTACCTTTAGAGTTATCATCTGTGCACCTAGTGTTCCATGTGTCACTATTGAAGAAGTGCATCGGCAATCCAACTTTGGTGGTGCCACTAGACAATGTGGGAGTGAAAGATAGTCTCTCTTACGAAGAGGTCCCAGTTCAAATCCTTGGCCGTCAGGTTCATAAGCTGAGAAACGAAGAAGTAGCTTCAGTCAAGGTTTTGTGGAGGAATCATAAGGTTGAGGGAGCTACAAGGGAAGATGAAGTAGATATAATGGCTAGATACCCACACTTATTCCCATCCAACTCAGTTTCAGTTTAAGGTATCAATTTTCTCCTTAAAACTCTATTCAGTTTCATGTTCAATTCATGTGCCCCAATTTCTTTCATGTCAATGTGCGTGAGTATGACTCATGAATTCAGTTCCGTCATGTAGTTCTGTTCTAAGGCAGTCATTCTGTTAGTTTTCAGATTTCATGATCAGTATTTAAGTACAATGATTGGAATTCTCTATTTTCCTGTGTGTTTTCGACATTCGAGGATGAATGTTCTCAAGGGGGAGATATTGTAATGCCCCAAAAATCCTAAGATCAGACCCGGGAGTTGAAACAAAGAAAATAAGACTTTTTGCACCAGGTCACAAAATGAGTCGTCCTGTGACCTGTGTGGTAGGCCACGAGTCGTGGAGTAACTCATGGGGAAGGGTACGGGCTTGGTAGAAAAAATTGAAAATAGGGTGACCACGAGTTGTGGTCAACACCACGAGTTGTGATGTGATTCGTGGTCAAGAATTTATTGGAGACTGGGGAAAATTTGTAGTGCACTTAATGGGTCCTCACCACGACTCATCTGGGGCACCACGAGTCGTGGTGTCGTCCGTGGTGACCTCTAGGTTGTTTTTAGCATTGAGGACGATGGGAGGTGACCACAAGTTCTGGTCACTGGTAACGGTTCATTGAGTAGCTCATGGTGACCCATGATGAGGAATTTCCAGTGTAGGCAACGGGGTAGACCACGGGTCGTGGTCAGTAACCACGAATCATCCAGTCCCTCGTTAGAACTGGCAGGGTAATTTTTATGCGAGATTTTAGGGGCTGTTATGTAATTTCCAAAATTCCTAGACTCTAAACTACGTCATTTTGGGCATGTCCAGGAGAGGGTTAAAAGGGTGATCGACGTATTCCTCTCGCTTCTTTTCTCAACACTTAGATTCAATACGCAAAAACTCTCAGGGGTAGAACTAGGGCAATCAACTTCTTCGCAGATTCTCAAGGGATCTTCTCAGAATTTCTTCACCAGGTATGTGGGAATTCAGCAAGGGAATAATTCTTCCCTTGTGTCCCCAAAATCTTCACTATTTTCCTTTTTTAGTTTAGCCTTGTGGATTCGAAATGTAGAAGATTGTCGGACATATATCTTCAAAATTTCGAGTAGTATATTTCTCATGATTTTAATTGCTTATTGTTTCCTATTTCTGGACATTTATGAGAATTGTATCTTGTGGAATAATTTAGCCCTACGTCTCAGTTTAGTAGAATTTAGGATCTTGCGTGTTGGACTAGTTTCCTTGTAGCTTGATTCTAATAGATTGAAATCCCCATATTATTAGTGTATGTGGAAATTTTAGTCAGATATTTACATGTCCAGTCTCGGTCAAATTATTAGACTTAGTGTTGTCCAGAAATGTCAGCAGATTAATTTGACTACAGTTAATTCTTGAGGTGTTAGTGATGCCTCCCAATTATCAGTATTAGACTCAGTATCAGATTTTAGTGGTTCTTTAGACGGTCATGACACTTCCATATAAACAGCTCTGACCAGCCTTAGGACCCTAGTTTCATATTACAGTTTGTTCTTTAGATGGTTTTGACACTTCCAGATAAGCAGCTCTGACCAGTCTTAGAACACTAGTTACAGAATCCGGTCTGATAAGACGCTCAGGTTACTTCCAGATGGGTATTCCTGACTTAGTCTTGGTCCCCAGTTTTGAGCTATCAGCTAGTAGTCAGTCTAGGCCTATCCAGTGTGAGTAGGACTTAGCACCGAGCAGACTGGAGTTCCAGCGCACCCAAGTTCCCAGAACTACGTTGTCATCGTAGGTTATATTTTATTTGCCTCATAGTCCCAGAACTGCGATCACTAAGTTCATGCCTTTATACCTTGGCAAGGTATATTGGATCCTACCAGTGGGGTGTATACATTATACTCTACGTCTAACTCACGTGGTTATATGTCGGTTATAGACTCTCCCACTAGTCAGTTCAGTTCAGTCTCAGATTAGCTCAGTTAAGAACAGTTTCAGGCTACTCAGTCAGATTAGTTCAGTACATTATTTCATATTAGTGTCTCAGATTTAGGGCATGTCTTTGACTATCAAATAGGGTCATTTTGACTATTTCAGTATAGTTTAGTTTATTCAGTTTCAGCATTTTCATTCAGTTATTGCATGTCTTTACAGTTTAGTTGTTTTATTCTCCGTGTTATGGTTTCTCCTACTTACTCAGTACATTCAAAGTAATGATGCATACCTTTTATGTTGTATCATTTCATGATACAGCTGCAGGTTCTCAATCTCAGCACTGTTAGCAGATCTCTCCCAGAAGTCTTCAGCTGCATCATTGGTGAGTCCTCATCTTTCGAGGATGAGGATTATTTCTTTCATTTATATTTCTTTCAGTTAGAATTAGAGTTAGCTGGGGGCTTGTCCCAACAACTCATCGGATAGATGGCTTTCAAACACATACATAGTTTCAGACTTTTAGCTTTGTTTTAGTTGTTTTAAACTTTCTCATTTAGTTCTTCTTCATAAATATTTTATATTATTACTTTAAAGCTTCCACTATGTTTTTTCTCAGAATCTAGTGTTATGATAGACCATGGGTTGACTTGGGGTTACTTGTGACTCCAAGTACCGTGTCCTATCCAGGGTATAGGCTCGGGGCATGACATGCTCAATTACACTTTGGGATTGATCAAACATCCATCTTTTGACCTATTTCTTTATTTCCTACCTTATCACCCCAACTTACAACTTTTTGCTCATTTTTCATCACTTTTCAAAGTGTCAAGGAGGATGGGTTCAAAAGAAGATCAACTTGAGAATTGGTTTAGTGTTCATTGTAGTTGATCAAGAAAAAGGTCAACGAATTAAAAAAGGAGACTAGGGATACATGCATCATTTGGTAGGTCTATTTAGGAACATATGGCTTGTGAAGCACAAAAAAGGCCTAAGTTCATCTCTACAACTCATAGTCAATCCTATGTTTGAGCACAAGTAGCAAGACAAGTTCTAGAGTGTGACCAAATCATGTGAACAAACAACATTCCTTTCCACACATTGGAACATGGATATCAACATGACTAAACACATTACTCTTAGCTAGGGACACATTGCTAGAATTTTCATGTAACAAATGGAGGTATACAAGTGAATAACGAATAGGTACGACAAAAATTTGGAGTGGGGCATTGTCTTAAAAAATCAATATAAGCACGCAAGGAACTCAATTGCCACCACCACCGAAGTCAAAAACATTTTATTTAACCAAAGACGACTCAACAAGTAGGCTAATACCCTTAAGAATGTTCCCTAGCAATCCATAATTAGGCTCATACCCTACGACACTTTAACTATATTATTGCACCAGATTCAATAATAAGTAAGCATCTCGAGAAAGAACCATAGCTGAGAAAACCAAGGAGAACTCCACACTACAAAAGCAAAAAGAAGCTATATTATGAAAGCAGTATAAAACAGACTAGAATGGATTATCATCACACACAATCATAAACTCTATCAAAAGCATAATATCATACAAATCAGAGTTTTCAAATTAGGCATCATACAAGCAATTGACACACAAGGACAAATAGTGTCTAAGAAAACCAAGAAGGACAGAGTTTTCAAATTAGGCATCATACAAGCAATTGACACACAGGGACAAATAGTGTCTAAGAAAACCAAGAAGGACTCTACACTACAAAATTAAAAAGAAGCTATATTATATAAGCGGTAAAAATGGATTAGAATGGATTATCATCACTGATGTGTCGCGAATTAGCAATACATCTTTACTTCATTGCATAGCATTTTGCATGTATTTAGGAGTTAAATTAAGTATAAATTAACCTTATTATGCTATGTTTCATGAACCCAAATGAAATAAAGAAATGAGGCATTAAAGTCACTGAATCTGCCAAAGATCAGAATGCAATTGCAGAAACAGTCAAAGGACGGTTCATAAGGCGTTCAGTCTTTTAAAAGCGCGGTTTAGAAGACGATCAGTATTCTAAAAGATGGTTCAAAAGATGGCCCGTCCTTCAAACCTTGTCCCTCCGAAAGTGAATTTTATCTAGGGTTCTTGGCTTAGTATAAATAGTCCATTTTCATATCTTTTGAAGGGAGTTTTCATAGTTTAGCATAGTTTTTAGATAGTTTTAGCTAGTTTCCCATCTTATTTCATAGATTTGTAATTGAAGTTCAAGATCAAATTATCAATTCAAGTTTTCTTCTCCAAATTGCAATTTCATTAGTAAGAATTTTTAATTACTTGCTTTTTTCTTCTATTCTTGCTATGGGTAGCTAAACCTAGATATGGGATTGTGAACCCTAATGATCCCAATTTGTTAAAATAGAGTTTGGATTTATGAATATTTGATTATTTTTTGCTTTGTAGTGTGTGATTGGTGATGAAAGTCATCCAATCCTACTCAATTACCTTTATGAGACTTGAAAGAGCAAATTTAGGGTGGGTTAGCATCAATCAACAACAACTCAAGGCATAACCCTTATTTAATAGATTCTTCTAGACATAGGTTGAATTGCAATTGGCAACAAGCAATTGGGTAGAAGGGAGTTCTCTTTAAATTGACAAAATTAAAGTAGATTGACACCTATGGTGCTATTGAAAGATACCTATGGGTTGCCTAAGTAAAATGCTTGCATGTCCAACATTAGCCAATTCTCCAATTCTTTCACATTGGGTAATTTATGGGGATAGACCCATAATTACGTTCACTTCCCTAGTTTCTCCTTATATTGAATTTTTAACTTGAATCAATTTCATTCTTATGATATCTCTTTTCCTTTTAACTTGAATAGAATCTTAACCTACAAATTAACTTTGAAACTGCTTGATAGTTTTGGCCTACCTTTGTTTCTGTGGATACGATCCCTACTCTTGAGTTAGGTAATTATACTATATCGGCTGTGTACGCCTCTAATCTGAGGGTTGGATCGAGGGTGATATCAAATAATTTGTTGTCGTTGCTGCGGACTAAGGCATAACCCTACAAGCCCTATCACTGTAGTTTGCTTGATTATCCCTATTCTTTTACTTTTTCTTTGCTTTGATTTGTGAAGTAGGTATACAAGGGAGTCATTATGGCATCATGGAATGAAAATGGATTTGGTGGTTGTAACCCATACCTTGATGACGCATTTCCATACTGTGGAGGACCTCATTTTTGGAAAGATNACCTTAGAACTTCACTAGTCTTGCATGCATGGAATGGGGAGGTTTAGAATGTTGTAACCCATACCTTGATGACGCATTTCCATACTGTGGAGGACCTCATTTTTGGAAAGATTGTGAATATGCCCTTGGGAGAGAGATGTGTGGATCTCATCATTCATATGATAGGTGTACGCAATCTATGTGGTGGTCAAGGTGGATATTAGGGTGATTTTCCCAACTATTGTGACTCCCCCAAGATGCTCTAATAAAAATGCTGGTTGTCCTTTTGAGTTTAACATGAATGGTGACAAGGCATGTGAAGGATAAGGCGTAAGATTAGAAAGAATCTAAGAAATGCTCCAAAATTTGTTGGATCGGGATTCTAACTTGGAGTAAATCAACAAATCCATCTCAGCAAAAGTCGTGGAATGGGAAAGAGTAAACGATTCATTTGACTATACACTTTTCATTCCCATGGACTTGTCTACTCCTCAAGAGGTAGTGGTTGATGAAGAAATTTCCACATCAGTGGATGAGCCACAAAGTCTTTATGACCACAATGATTATTATGGAAAAATATTAAAGAAGAAATTTCTAAGTCTCAACGCGGAGAGTTTGAAAAGATACCAAGGTGAAAAACAGGGAGAAGTGTAAATATTAGGCAGGCCTTGACCTAATAATGGGAAGATGTTCAACATGAATAAGAGGCCAAGATCGATTTTGAAGAGCCAAGGGTGATTTTACAACCTATCAACCCAAAAATACTATAAGATACCGAAATTGAAGAAATGACACTAGAGTTGCAAAGAAAAGACGATCAAATTATTTGTGAGGACTCTAGTGCATATGAGGGTGAGGACGTCAAGAATGAAGTAAATTTAAAAATGGAGATGCTTGGACCACATTCCAACCATTTTTTAACATTGGGCTTGGTTGAATGTGTGGAAGTTGAGACAATCGAATCTATAGAATTTTGGAGAGGAAGATGAAAGTATTTCCATTTTGAAGTTTGTCCTGACAACTAGGAAAAATGACATTCCTCATCTAAAGGCAAAAAAATTAAAATACAATACTCCGTAGATTCCCTCCTTGTATTTCATTTCATCACCCTATGAGCATCATCAAAATCTTGATTTAAAGCTGGGAAGACTATCCATATCCTCAAAGTGGAAAGAGAAGTGGAATGATACTTAGATTTTTTATTAAACCCTGTAAGTTTCAATCGTTTAACCGATGTGTGAGTACGTATGTTGAGAGTTTTAAGGTATGATGCATACAGAAAAGGTCTCGGGGATAAGTATACAAACACGGTAGAGAGCGGGCAAGAGGCCGGGGCCGGAGGCTAGTGCACTAGGCGCCGCGCCACACTGCCAACCCGGTGCATCGCGCCCCCTTGCCGCCCCCTTATATATATATATTTATATGTTTTAAGTGAAGGTTCAATTCATTTTCAAATATTTTCCAAATCAGTCCTGCGACCATATGAAGCTTCCTCTCCATTTTTCATCCATTTTTCTCCGATTTACGCCTCTAACTCTATTCAAATGCCAATTCATCTTGGATAACCAGTTCCAGGCCTACGACGAACGTCCTTGCAGAGTTATTTCTTGAAAACTCGCTCGGAGCACCAGAATCCCGCCGAGTAAAAGATGTAGAAATCACTTCTAATTGAGTCCTCAGCGGCTATGCATGACCCGAGAGTAGACCCTGATCGTAGACACGGGACAAGGAATCCCAAGAGGCTCCAAGTCAACCCATGGCATAATCATAGCATACACTTAACATAAAAGACAACTAACAATATGGATAAGCAGAACTTATAACAAAATCTAATATAACCCATAATATAGAAATCTTAACAACACTTAAATACAACAAAGAAATCTGTCAAAACAATTATGAAAGCCTTCTACTAACTAATGAGTTGCTGGGACAAGACCCCAGCTAACTCCAAAGGTCTGAAAACTGAAACATAATTAAATAATAATATAAGCCACATCCTCGGAAGATGAGGACTCACCGCTAGCAACTTTAAAGAGGGAAGCGTATCTAGTCACGCGGCTGGATCCGGACACCTAATCTATATCATAAAATGATATAGCACAAGAGGCATACGGTCAGTACTTGGAATGTACTGAGTATGCAGGAACGTAAATAAATATCTCATAAGTATAAGTATACAAGCAGGGAGTACTATAAATCACAAGATTAGTAACGTAACCGAAATGAGATACAACAACCTGGTATGAGATCCACATATTCATATAAACATAATCATATTATAAGGACATGCATTATAATAAGTTCAATGATGCACAAATGTAGTAATCATAATGATACAGAGATGCAATGCCGTGACTGATATCATGAGGGTCCCTGACTGTCTAAGGGAGCGAAGGCTCTGATATAGCGAGTCACTAACTAGCTAGGGATGTTATTCCTGACTGAAGGAGAAGAAACATGCATGGCTAGTAGCTAGGGATGTGAGTCCCGACAGACTAGGGAAATACTCTTGCAAACGAGAATCCCGACTGACTAGGGAAGCATTCTTGCTAACGAGAATCCCGACTGACTAGGGAAACATTCTTGCTAACGAGAATCCCGACTGACTAGGGAAACATTCTTGCTAACGAGAATCCCGACTGACTAGGGAAACATTCTTGCTAACGAGAATCCTGAATTACTAGGGAATCATTCTTTCTAACGAAAATCCTATCTGACTAACGGTAATCTAAATTGCAATAATCAGAGACAAGGACATCTACTGATTTTTCATCATATAACATTCTCATCAACAGGATGGGGGCTACTTTCTAATAACATCAAGAACAATAGTTGAAATATCATTTTCATGCGTTATCATCATAATTCACCTCATCATGGAGTCAAATCAATAGCTATCTAAAGCATCTTACGCTAACGAGCATTCTACAGAGTCACATTATGCATATGCTATCATGACATTCCAAATTACAAGTTCATCTCATTCAATATGTAATATGAGATCATACATGATTTATAAAATACAACTCATACTCTATCAAGATATATAACTTCGTTTATTTAGGTCTACAACATTCCACACACTTGTCATAATCACTCCTTTGTGAACTCTTTAGCCACAGGCATTTTAGATTCCAAGATATTTATAAAAATAATTTTAGTAAGGAAAAAAATGTAGAATCCTCCCAAGCTTCATAGTTCAACAATGGAGATGCAATCTTGTCATGCCCAATCAATTAAATCTAGAACATGGTGAGAATACATGATTTACCTTCAATTACCCAAACTATAATTCCAATTCATCCAACATAGTTATTAATGATATCATCGGGTCAATAGGGTTAATCATATAACTTGTTCACAATTTCATCATATTCTTGCATGACTTACGAAACTCAAGTGAACAATAAGCAAAACCCACATTACTCAAGCCAATTTGTGTAGAACAAGCCACCATCATGTAATCCCGACATATGATCCATATTTCAAAGCAACCCATTAATTAACATTCCAATTAATTCCATGATCGCAGTAAATATTAGCATTTAAGGAAGGGAATAAAGAAGAAATTACCCATTACTCAAACCCTAGATTATGATATTCTAAATAACTTAAAATTGGATTTTTATTGAAAATTGTTTGGGCACAAGGATGGAAAAATATCCTTGTTGAGGTCCTGTATACGTGAAAGAAGAAAATCTCACTTGATAATCCTCCTTGAAGCTTGAAGAACACCTTAATGAAACCCTATAATTTGGAGAAGAGAGGAGGAAGAAGGAGAGTTGAGAGAATAGGGGTTTAGGCATGAAAGGCACTTAAAATCGTGCAAGGTAGAACCCAAAACGACATAGTTTAGGAAACTAGGGATTACGAATTATGAAAATGCCATTAATGAAAAACCCTGAAAAACTACTCTGCCCCCGACCACGACTCATACCACGAGTCGTACCATGAAGTAATGAGTCGTGGTCACCTCTCGTAGTCACCACTTCTCAAATCCTCTGAATCTGGCCACGACTCGCTCACCATGATTCGTCGTGACCTTCTACGGGTCGTACTGACAGTCGTTGTATCATCCACCCTTACCAATTATGACTTAACTACAACTCCTCATCTTGACTTGTTGCTACAACCTACGAGTCATACCATGACCCGTAACTCCTTCCTACTAGTCGTAATATTACTCGTACAATCATTCACATGATAACCCGAAAGACTTGTCATGATCGTACCTACGTACTACGGCTCGTGGTGGGGACTCGTGGTTGGGAAAATGCTTATCTGATTTGAACCGCGGGTCTTCCTACGACCCGTACAATCGACCTACGACTAGTATATTGAGCCATAGTGAGGCAATGTTGTAGATTTTTCTGCTAAGCACATTCCAAATTCTTAATTTTAATCTTGGAAACTTTTGGGGTGTTACAATATCTCCCCCTTGGGAACATTCGTCCTTGAATGTTGGCTGAACATACTAAAAAGATAGAGATGAAGGCGATATCCAAATACCAATCAATCACAGCTAAACACCAACGGAGTATCTGACTTTGGACCAACCTGATACACCAACTATGAATATTCATACCTAACATGAATACCATGACTCAAGGGACGCTGAAGAACTTGAAACCAGCATAGAACTAGACAAAACACCGGAAGAAAATTCTTTCCCCTTTTTATCTGGCACAGAACTGACACAGACTAAACCTTCATTCTCAAATTGCCTTCCGGTACTAAGTCAGGATTCACAATATCTAATCTAACTGAAGTAAGGATTTCATAAGCACGAGTCATCCCCGACATCTAGGACTAGCACATACATGAGATAATCTGACTCTACTGAGTTAACACATAACCTCCAAAGACTGAATTCAATCCGAACACATAAGAAAACATGGATTAACACACATAACTGATTCATAACATGAAGATAAGCAATAAGGACTCATAGGGAAAGACTGGCATCACTGACTGAAATGGTTACTTCTAAACCTCGGTGATCTGCACATAGGAATAGACATAACTTAACTCTAACTGAGATACAAGAGAGGTTATTTGAAATTAGTAGAGATTGACATACTGTAACTGCTAAGACTGAAATCCCTTTATGAGCATTCTCAACGTCCGAGTTACTTCACATACTCACCATCTCGCCCTTAGCTTAAATCCATTGTCCTAATGCTCCCGAATCTTACTTTTGGTCAAGCTGAATTACTAATTCTTAACTTCTCTTTCAGTTCTAACCTTCACCACAAACCTTATACTAACAGCTACTCACATTACACATCAACAATCTCTTTTCACAATCACAACAGAGCTTCTTATTCAGTACTAAGGTTGGCAACATATAAGGGGACAACACAAGATTCACGACATACCTGTGGCCACTACTGGCGCCTTGCCCTTATCCTGATGGGCTGCTATTGCATAAGAGCAGGTTTGACGATGTACGCCTCTTGGGTTAGAGGATGCACCCTGCTGAAATGAGCGGGCTATCGAAGCTGCTGAAGAGGTGGCCGAGAATCTACTCTCGCCTCGCTTAGACGCTGCGCATTCTCGGTGCTTATGACCTACCTTGCCGCACCAAAAACAAACATCTTAACCGGTCATGCATACTCCCAAGTGGGTCTTTCCACAGCTTACACACAATGGGTATATAATCTCTCTTACTCTGGGCTTGTACAGAGTACTGGATGTCAAAGGTGCTGGGGCTGCTGATCTCTAATAGTAGTGTGAGTGATACTCGGTACCTGACCTTTGATGGGAGAACTCTAAGTCTCCAATCTTGGCCCTCTTGGCCTTTCTCTCTTTTTCTTTCACCTGTTCTGCTTCCATTTGTTGAGCGTGGGAAGTCTATGTCCTGGGGGAACATGGCAGTCCTGCATTCTTTGACCAAGGAGTCTGACACTCCATTGACAAATCTGCTTACTCGGGCCTGCTGGTCGGCTACCATTTCTGGCGCATGCTTAGATAGCCGAGTGAACTCCAACGCATACTCCTGGACAGTCATGTCATTTTGTTTCAAGTTAATGAACTCTGCCGCCTTTGCCTCCCTCAACTCCCAAGGGAAAAATCTGTCCAAGAACGCAGCCATAAATTCATCCCAACCTATAGGACCCGCTTCAATTCCCTGACTGTCTCTCCACTGACAGTACCAGATGTAAGCAACTCCCTTTAACTGGTAGGAGGCTAAGTCCGCGCTCTCATTCCCCATCACTCCCATGATGTGAGTAATCTTCTATATCTCCTCCAAAAACTCATATGGGTCCTCATCCACCTTTGACCCCAAGAATCCGGGTGTGTTCATCTAAACAAAAACCTCTTATCCTTGCCGCCGCTTCATTTCCATTCTGAAGAGCTCGGGCCACCGCCTTTGGTTAATCTGAGCAATCAGGGCCTGCGCCAACATTTGAAAGGCTTCTTGGAATTCAGCATGAGTAACATGATCATTTATCAGGTCTTCCTAGGCTAGTGGTACCTGATGGCGATCGTTTCCACGTCTTCTTCCATTCGCTCGTCTGGGAGGCATTATTTGCGAGCGCGTAAAGCACGAGTTAGGGAAGGAACTATTTAGAGATTCATACTCTACGCACGATAAGGATCATGAAGAAAAGGGGACATTCCTAAAATGTCTCATAGCCTCTTCGTCATAAGTGTGGTGCACTTCACACCCAAGAAGAATACTCTACGTAACACGACTTTCAGACACCTTAGGACACTACTAAACCTTTGCTCTGATACCAAGTTTGTCACGACCCGAGAGTAGATCCGGATCATAGACACGGGACAAGGAACCTCGAGAGGCTCCAAGTCGACCCATTGCATAATCATAGCATGCACTTAACATAAAAGACAACTAACAATATGGATAAGCGGAACTGATAACAAAATCTAATATAACCCATAATATAGAAATCTTAACAACACTTAAATACAATGCGGAAATCTGTGTAAACAAGTTTGAAAGCCTTCTACTAACTGATAAGTTGCTAGGACAAGCCCCCAACAAACTCCAAAGATCTGAAAATTGAAACATAATTAAAGAAGAATATAAGCCATGTCCTCGAAAGATGAGGACTCACCGCTAGCAGCTGTAAGAGAGGGAAGCGTATCTAGTCACGCGACTGGATCTGGAGACCTAAATCTATATCATAAAATGATATAGCACAAGAGGCGTGTGGTCAGTACTTGGAATGTACTGAGTATGCAGGAACGTAAATAAATAGCTCATAAGTATAAGTATAGAAGCAGGGAGTACTATAAATCACAGGATTAGTAACGTAATCGAAATGAGATACAACAACCTGGTATGAGATCCACATATTCGTATAAACATAATCATATTATAAGGACATGCATTATTATAAGTTCAATGATGTACAAAAGTAGTAATCATAATGATACAGAGATGCAATGCCGTTATTGATATCATGAGGGCCCCTGACTGTCTAAGGGAGCGAAGGCTCTGATATAGCAAGTCACTAACTAGCTAGGGACGTTAGTCCCGACTGAAGGAGAAGAAACATGCATGGCTAGTAGCTAGGGATGTGAGTCCTGATAGACTAGGGAAATACTCTTGCTAACGAGAATCCCGACTGACTAGGGAAACATTCTTGCTAACGAGAATCCCGACTGACTAGGGAAACATTCTTGCTAATAAGAATCTCGACTGACTAGGGAATCATTCTTGCTAACGAGAATCTCGACTGAGTAACGGTAATCTAAAATGCAACAACTAATTAGAGTCAAGGACGTTTACTGATTTTTCATCATACAACATTCTCATAAATAGGATGGGGGCTACTTTCTAATAACATCAAGCCCAATAGTTGAAATATCATTTTCATGCGTTATCATCATAATTAACCTTATCATGAAGTCCAATCAATAG
>JACEIK010007340.1:30766-53766 GCA_018107945.1 Datura stramonium
ATAGAATCATATTTACGCCTGGTACGAGGTAACCCTACTACAAAATCCATATTAACTGCCTCCTATTTCCATAAAGGCACGACTATATCCTGTATCAGTCTGCCTAGTTTCTGATGTTCAGCATTCACCTGTTGGCAGTTGGGACATTGAGCTACGAATTCTGCTATCCCCTTTTTCATTCCCGACCACCAGTAAATCTCTTTTACGTCATGGTACTTTTTTGTTGAACCTGGATGGAGAGGGTAACGGACGTAGTGTACTTCGCCCATAATTTGCTGGCGAATCCCTTCCATGTCTGGAACGCAGAGGCGATCCCTATATCTCAAAACTCCATCCTCAGTTACCTGGAAATCCGTCACTTCCCCTCGCTGGACCCTATTTCTGAGCTGAACCAAGCTAGGATCTTCATACTACCGTTCTTTCGAAGAATAAGCTACCATCATGCAATCCTGACGTATGATCCATATTTCAAAGCAACCCGTTAATTGACATTCCAATTAATTCCATGATCACAATAACTATTAGCATTTAAGAAAGGGAATAAAGAAGAAATTACCCATTACTAAAACCCTAGATCATGATATTCTAAATAACTTAAAATCAGATTTTTATTGAAAATAGTTTGGGCACAAGGATGGAAAAATATCCTTGTCGAAGCCCCGCATACTTGATACACGAAAATCCCACTTGATAATCCTCCTTGAAGCTTGAAGAAAACCTTAATGAAACCCTAAATTTTGGAGAAGAGGGGAGGAAGAAGGAGAGTTGAGAGAATGGGGGTTTAGACATGAAAGGCCCTTAAAATCGTGCACGGTAGAACCCAAAATGACGTAGTTTAGGAATCTAGGGCTTACGAATTATGAAAGTGTCATTAATGAAAAACCCTAAAAAAACTGCTCTTCCCCTGACCACTACTCATACCACGAGTCATACCATAAAGTAACAACTCGTGGTCACCTCTCGTAGTCACCACTTCTCAAATCCTCTGAATCTGGCCATGACTCGCTGACCACGACTCATAGTGACCTTCTACGGGTCGTACTGACATTCGTTGTATCATCCACCCTCACCAATTATGACCTAACCACAACTCCTCATCACGACTCATTGCTACAACCTACGAGTCGTACCATGACCCGTAACTCCATCCTAGTAGTCGTACTATTACCCGTACAATCATTCACATGATAACCCGAAAGACTTGTCATGACTTCTGGCCACGAGTCATACCCACATACTACGGCTCATGGTGGGGACTCGTGGTTGGGAAAAGACCTATCTGATCTGAACCACGGGTCTTCCTACGACCCGTACAATCGACGTACGACTCGTATATTGAGATTGTACTGAGGCAATGTTGCAGATTTTTCTACTTAGCACATTCCAAATTCTGAATTTTAATCTTGGAAACTTTTGTGGTGTTACAATATCTCCCCCTTGGGAACATTCATCCTCAAATGTTGGATGAACATACTGAAAAGATAGAGACGAAGCCGATATCCAAATACCAATCAATCACATCTAAAGACCAACGGAGTATCTGACTCCAGACCAACCTGATACTCCAATTCTAAATATTCACACCTAACATGAATACCATGACTCAAGGGAGGCCGAAGAACTTGAAACTAGCATAGAACTAGAAAAAACATCGGAAAAAAATTCTTTCCCCTTTTTATCTGGCACATAACTAACACAGACTAAACCTTCATTCTCAAATCGCATTCTGATACTAAGCTAGGATTCGTAATATCTAATCTAACTGAGAGTAAGGATTTCATAAGAATAAGTCATCCCCGACATCTAGGACTGAGCACATACATGAGATAATCTGACTCTACTGAGTTAACAAACAACCTCCAAAGAATAAGTTCAATCCGAACACATAAGAAAATATGGATTAACACACATAACTAATTCATAACATGAAGAGAATAATAAGGACTCATAGGGAAAGACTGGCATCACTGACTGAAACAGTTACTTCTAAACCTCGGGGATCTGCACATAGGAATAGACATAACTTAACTATAACCGAGATACAAGGGAGGTTATATGAACTTAGTAGAGATCGACATACTGCAACTGCTAAGGCTGAAATCCCTTTATGAGCATTCTTAAGGTCCGACTTACTTCACATACTCACTATCTCCCCCTTAGCTTAAAGCCATCGTCCTAAGGCTCCTGAATCTTACTTCAGGTCAGGCTGAATTATTAATTCTTAACTCCTCTTTCACTTCTAACCTTCACCACAAGCCTTACACTAACAACTACTCACATTACACATCAACAATCTCTTTTCGCAATCACAACAGAGATTCTTATTCAGTGCTAAAGTTGGAAACATATAAGGGGACAACACAAGATTCACAACGTACCTGTGGCCACTACTAACGCCTTTCCCTTATCCTGATGAGATACTATTGCATAAGAGTGGTTTTGACGATGTCTTCCACCTGGATTAGAGGATGCACCCTACTGAAATGAGCGGGCTATCAGAGCTACCGAAGAGGTGGCCGAGAATCTACTCTCGCCTCGCTTAGCCGTTGCACAATCTCGGTGCTTATGACCTACCTTGCCGCACCAAAAACAAACATCCGAACTGGTCATGCATACTCCCAAGTGGTGCTTTCCACAACCCACACACAATGGATACCTAATCTCCCTTACTCTAGGATTATATGAAGTACTGGCTGTCGAAGGTGCTGGAGCTGCTGATCTCTGATAGTGGTGTGAGTGATACCCGGTACTCGACCTCTAATGGGAGAACTCTAAGTCTCCAAGCCTAGCCCTCTTGGCCTCTCTCTCTTTTTCTTTCACCTATTCTTCTTCCATCTATTGAGCAAATATTACCAAGCGTGGGAAGTCTATGTCCGGTGCAACATGGCAGCCCTGCATTCTTTGACAAAGGAGTCTGTCACTCCATTCACAAATCTGCTTACTCGGGCCCGCTGGTCGGCTACCATTTCCGGCGCATACTTAGATAGCCGAGTGAACTCCAATGCATACTCCTGGACAGTCATGTCAGTTTGCTTAAAGTTAATGAACTCTGCCGCCTTTGTCTCCCTCAACTCCCGAGGGGAAAACTTGTGCAAGAACGCGGCCATAAACTCATCCCAACCTATGAGACCCGCTTCAATTCCCCGACTGTCTCTCCAATGACAATACCAAATGAAAGCAACTCCCTTTAACTAGTAGAAAGCTAAGTTTGCGCTCTCATTCCCCATCACTCCCATGATGTGAGTAATCTTCTGTATCTCCTCCAAAAACTCATATGGGTCCTCATCCACCTTTGACCCCAAGAATTTAGGTGGGTTCATCCGAAGAAAATCTCTTATCCTTGCTTCCGCTTCATTTCCATGATGAGGAGCTGGGGCCACTGCCTGCTGGTTATTTTGAGTGGACAGGGCCAGTGCCAACATTTTTGAAAGGCTGCTCGGAACTCAGCATGAGTAACATGATCATTCATTAGGTATGCCCTGGCTGGTGGTACCTACTGGCGACCGTTTCCACGTTTTTTTTCCATTCGCTCATCTGGGAGGCATTATCTGCAAGCGCGTAAAGCACGAGTAAGGGGAGGAACTTTTTAGAGCTTCATAATCTACACACAATAAGGATCATGAAGAAAAGGGGAAATTCCTAAAATGTCTCATAGCATCTTCATCATAAGTGTGGCTCGCTTCACACCCATGAAGAAGACTCTACGTAACGCGGCTTTCAGACACCCTAGGACACTCTAAACCATTGCTCTGATACCAAGTTTGTCACGACCCCAGAGTAGACCTGGATCGTAGACACGAGACAAGGAACCCTGAGAGGCTCCAAGTTGACTCATGGAATAATCATGTAACATAAAATACAACTAACAATATGGATAAGCAGAACTGATAACAAAATCTAATATAACCCATAATATAGAAATCTTAACAACACTTAAATACAATGCGGAAATCTGTCTAAACAAGTCTAAAAGCCTTCTACTAACTGATGAGTTGCTGGGACAAGCCCCTAGCTAACTCCAAAGGTCTGAAAACTGAAACATAATTAAATAAGAATATAAGCCACTTTCTCGGAAGATGAGGACTCACCGCTAGAAGCTGTAAGAGAGGGAAGCGTATCTAGTCACGCAACTGGATCTGGAGACCTGAAACTATATTATAAGATGATATAGAACAAGAGGCGTGAAGTCAGTACTTGAAATGTACCGAGTATGCAGGAACATAAATAAATAGCATATAACTATAAATCACAGTATTAGTAATATAACTGACATGAGACACAACAACCTGGTATGAGATCCACATATTCATATAAACATAATCATATAATAAAGACATGCATTATTATAAGTTCAATGAAGCACAAAAGTAGTAATCATAATGATACAGAGATGCAATGTCGTGACTGATATCATGAGGGTACCTGACTGTCTAAGGGAGCGAAGGCTCTGATATAGCGAGTCACTAAATAGCTAGGGATCTTAGTCCCGACTGAAGGAGAAGAAACATGCATGGCTAGTAGCTAGGGATGTGAGTCCCAACAGACTAGGGAAATACTCTTGCTAACGAGAATCTCGACTGACTAGGGAAACATTCTTGCTAATGAGAATTTCGATTAACTAGGGAAACATTCTTGCTAACGAGAATCCCTACTGGCTAGGGAATAATTCATGCTAATGAGCATCTCGACTGACTAGGCAATCATTCTTACTAACGAGAATCTCGACTAACTAACGGTAATCTAAATTGCAACAGCTAATTAGAGACAAGGACATTTACTGATTTTTCATCATACAACATTCTCATCAATAGGATGGGGGCTACTTTCTAATAACATCAAGCCCAATAGTTGAAATATCTTTTTCATGCGTTATCATCATAATTCACCTCATCATGGAGTCCAATCAATAACTATCTTAAGCATCTTATGCTAACGAGCATTTTACTGAGTTACATTGTGCATATGCTATCAAGACATTCAAAATTCCAAGTTCATCTCATTCAACATGTAATATGAGATCATACATGGTTTATAAAATACAACTCATACTCTATCAAGATACATGACTTCATTTATTTATGTCTACAACACTCCACACACTCATCATAATCACTCTGTTGTCAACTCTTTAGCCATGGGCGTTTTAGATTTCAAGATTTTTATAAAAACAATTTTAGTAAGGAAAACAATATAGAATTCGCCCAAGCTTCATATTTCAACAATGGAGATGCAATCTTGTCATGCCCAATCAATTAAATCTAGAACATGGTGAGAAATATATGATTTACCTTTAATTACCCAAACTACAATTCTAATTCATCCAACATAGTTATTAATGATATCATCGGGTCAATAGGGTTAATCACATAACTTTTTCACCATTTCATCATATTCATGCATGACTTACGAAACTCAAGTGAACAATAAGAAAAACCCATTCATTAATCAAGCCAATTTGTGAATAATAAGCTACCATCATGCAATCTCGACATACGATCCATATTTCAAAACAACCCATTAATTAACATTCCAATTAATTCCATGATCGCAGTAAATATTAGCACTTAAGAAAGAGAATAAAGATGAAATTACCCATTACTCAAACCCTAGATCATGGTATTCTAAATTACCTAAAATCATATTTTTATTGAAAATAGTTTGGGCACAAGCATGGAAAAATATCCTTGTTGAAGTCCCGTATACCTGATAGACGAAAATCCCACTTGATAATCCTCCTTGAAGCTTGAAGAACACCTTAATAAAAATCTAAAATTTGGAGAAGAGAGGAGGAAGAAGGAGAGTTGAGAGAATGAGGGTTTAGGCATGAAAGGCCCTTAAAATCGTGCAAGATAGAACCCAAAACGACGTAGTTTAGGAATCTAGGGCTTACAAATTATGAAAATGCCATTAAAGAAAAACCCTAAAAAACTGCTCTGCCACCGACCAAGACTCATACCCCGAGTCGTACCATGAAATAATGACTCGTGGTCACCTCTCGTAGTCACCACTTCTCAAATCCTCTGAATCTGGCCACGACTCGCTCACCACAACTCGTAGTGACCTTCTACGGGTCGTATTGACAGTCGTTGTATCATCCACCCTCACCAATTATGACTTAACCACAACTCCTCATCACAACTCATTGCTACAACCTACGAGTCGTACCATTACCCGTAACTCCATCCTACTAGTCGTACTATTACCCATACAATCATTCACATGATAACCCGAAAGACTTGTCACGACTTCTGGCCACGGCTCGTACCCACGTACTATGGCTCGTGGTGGGGACTCGTGGTTGGGAAAAGACCTATCTGATCTGAACCACGAGTCTTCCTACGACCTATACAATCGACCTATGACTTGTATATTGAGTCATACTGAGGCAATGTTGCGGATTTTTCTGATAAGCACATTCAAAATTCTGAATTTTAATCTTGGGAACTTTTGGGGTGTTACAAAAAATGTCATATTTTTTAGTCTTGTCAAAATTATTTTTGAGAGGTACCACCATAAACTTTTATATCACATGGAAAAATAAATTTGGAAGAAATTGGGCATTTGAAATGGAAAATGTAGCACTCTCTTCTCATACATTACACATTTCTTGTTTGGCTTGCTGATTCACATGCTTAATTATCTTAAGTCATAGTTTGGTTGTGGTGATGAATTGTGTGAACTCCTTAGGGTGTGATGCGTTGTGTGGTGAGGCTGATTGAATGATGCTCGTGCATATATGGTTGTTTAGAACTTGCCTTAAGTGTGACTCAAGGAAAAATCCTTGATGTAGCTGCACTTAGAACATGATTTTATGCTTTCTATTTCTAGTCATTTCACCAAAAACGACCTACTTAAACATCTTCCTTTGCTAGCCAATGTTGAGCCTTTGAGCCTTTTTTCTTGGAAACCACATTACAAGACCGATGACCCTTTTTTATCCTCTTCTTTGGCACCTATCGTCCCTAATTTCTAGTGGAGAAAGAATGAAAAATGGGGCCTCAAGCCCAAGAAATAGGGAGAGATAAGGGAATGAGTGTAAATGAGGCAAAAGCCTAAGTTTGAGGGTTTACAAGAAAAGGGAGAAATGTGAGAGCTTCATTATGACCCTCAAGTCCTAATTGATTTTGAGTGTAGCAACTCTACATTAATGGTGAGTTGCACGAAGGGCAAACCTATGGGTCAAGTTATGTTCATGGAGAATTTCTTTGTGAGAGTGAGAATTATTGTCCTATTCTATAGTCTCTTATGTGTGCATTCCTTGATGATGATAAAAAGAGATTCTCTCTTCTCGTGAGTGGCATCACCACGTTGAAGAACATGCTTGTATTGGTGTAAAGATGTGATTGGGACATGAGTGTTGTGATCTTCAAGGCAAGATTTGAATGTGAATTTGCAATGATTTGAGATGAATATGTGTGCTTGTTTTGATAAACCATGCCCTAGTTTTGAAGAATGAAAACATTTACGAATCGTGTCTATTTATTGTGGTTACTTCTTGAAACTTTTGCGTATTTTGTGGAGTCTCTTCTTTTTTTCATGAGTCAGTTGTGAGTCACCGGTCTGATCTGATCTGAACAAGAAAATATGCAAAAGCATATTTCTTGTTCATATCAGATTGGTGACTCACAAGTGATGGCCATTAGAAAAGGGCAAAAGCATCCTTCTCAGAAAAAAAGAGAATTTTTGTACCCTACTTTTGTACCTTTCTAGAGAGGAGGAGAATAGAACATTACATTCCATTGAATAGAAAGTAGAGAGTGGTAGAGAGAGTTTTGGATTTGAATTATAGAGGGAGAAGTCTTCATCTTCTTCCTTGAAAAGGTCGAAAAAACTCCATTGGAGGCCAGAACTTTGTGCTTGAATTTTCTTACTCATTTTGTTGAATAGATATTGAATCATTACTTAATGCAATGTCTTCTTCCACTTACATGAGTAACTAAATTCCTTTCTATGGGTGTTTGAATGATTGAGTTTGATTTTAATTGGATATTATTTTATTGATCTTAGATTTACTCAAGTAGTATAATTCTAGTGTTTCCTCTGAGTTTAAATCTAAATACTCATAGTTGCAAATGTGGGTTGTATTTACTTACTCTAATTTTGCTTGAAAAGAGGATTTAGAGTATGGGTGAGGAAACACTAGTGGGTAATTAGGTGCTGATCATGTAGGGTTGGACTAGAGATAGCCAAAACCCATTGTCACACACCCATTGAGAATCAAAACTAGAAATAGTTTGATCCTTACCCAAGTTGTTGTGGTTGTTGCGAAAAGGACTTTAGGATTTGAGAAAAACAAAGGCATAAGGCAGCTAATTGGTGGAAAACGTGGGGCTCCACCTCGTCCACAACTAATTATACTATTGAGTAATGCTAGGAGCTATTAGTAATTCCAATCGGATGATACCGCTTCAATGTCACACCCCTAGTATTCTCTCCTTTAGTATTTTCTATGCTTTGTTCCTGTTTTCGTGTGTGAATTTGTAGTTCAATTGAGAAGTTGTGATTCCCCCAATTTTTAGTTTATTATTTTTGAGATATTGATGCAAATTACTTCAATTTGATAGACAACTCTTGCGTGATCAACTACTATTCCCTGTGGGATTCGACCCCGATACTCGTCGGGTATATTTATTTTTCCAACAACTATTTACATTCCATTCTTGTGAGCAATGAATTTGGACGTTATCAATATCTAATAAATCTCATAAACTACTTCATAAAATGGCAGAGTTATACTTTTTGGGGTTAAATATTTAAAGTGAACATATAAATCATTTAAAGTCTAAAAATAATTATTGAACTTTCTATAAATTGATAATTGTAATTGAATTTGAAGTTAAAAACTGAGTCTAGTTTTAAAAAGACTTTTTCCTGAAAAAATGTTCACACACACAATGGCCCTGCTTACATGGAAGCTATCCCAAATATTAATTGTTTTGGTAAATTAAATTTATTTAAAAATCTTTACAGGTTTATAAAAATAAAGAATGTTATTGTCCAAATCCACATTCTAATGCTCCTAGTAAAATGTGTTGAATAACATGACATAAATCAATTAGGATAAGTATGAAGAAGTAGAAGTGTGATTGTATAAGTATAATAGAATTAATATCAATATATAATTCTAGTGTAGATTAGTCTTTCTAGTGTATTAGAAAAACAAGTCCTAAGTTGAGTATAATACTTGTATGAGTATAAATATGCTTCTCTGTGTTCTGTATGATCATTTATTCAATACAGGCACAAAGCTCATTCTCAAAGCCTTAGGTTTATCATGGTATTAGAGCTTTAAGTTCTTCGACTGCTACCAAAATTCTGATTACAAAACTCAGTCCAAAAAAAAGGTATCAACCTCAAACATACTCTCTACCTCCTCACAACACCATCTCATTGCTTCAATCTCTATCAAACTAAAGCCATCAAATTACCTGACATGGAGAAGATGTTACAACTAATTCAAGTCATGAGACTAGCCTATCTCATCAAGGATGCAAAAAAGGCAGTAGCCTTTGCAGGAGACACTGCCACCAATGGTAAAGCTAGTGACAAAAGCAGTGATGGTGAGGATTGGGAAGAAAGATGCTCTACTAAGAATTTTGATTCCTATTACACTATCAGAAGAGATCAAGCATCTTATTGGGCTGCAAAACTGCCAAGGAGATGTGGAAAACTTTGGAGGAAACTTACCTTCAGACCACTAAGAACAAAGTGCTTTAGTTGAAGTAACAACTCCAAACTATGAAGCTCGAAAACAAAACTACTGATGAGCTCTTGAAAAAATTAAAGGAATATGTGATGGTTTAATAGCTGCACACAAACTAGGTGATGAGGACAATAAGGTGATTAACTTTGCCAAAGGATTAGGCCCAAAATACAGGACTGTCATTCTTTGCAAGCTACCCTATCCTACTTTGGGTGTTCCGGTCAATGTTTTGAGGGGTTTTGTTCTAAGGGAATATGATGTAGAAGACTTACAACAGGTCAACCATAACATAATCTTTACAGCTCAAAGGTCAAGCAAATGCATATCCAAGGAGAGGTAATATGAATTACAATTTAAGCGGCAGAGGTTTTAGACCTGCTACAAACTCAAACCATAATACTCAGGGCACTACAAATTCCTAAAAAGGAGAAGGAACAATTTGTTACTTTCCAAATATGTGGTAGGAATAATCACACTACTTTAAAATAATTTTATAGATAGGATTTTTCATATCAGGAATCTAAGGATTTTCCCCAAGCCTTAGCATCAGTTAACTTATATGATTCCAACAATGGAGACAACTCAGTGTATGTGGGTTCAAGTGCAAGTACTCACATGACAAACTCTTTAAGTAAGATATCTAATTTAAAACCTTATAAAGAAACTGATAAGATAGCGGTTGAAAATGAAAGTGAACTTAATATCACACACATTGGATGTGAAAGCATGTCTAGTTTAAAACTGAATGAAGTTCTACTAATTTCTAAACTTTAGAAGAAACTATTGTCGGTAAGTAAGCTTGATGCGCTATGACTTAGGTATGTTTATACGGATATGAGTATCTTTTACTTATTTTCAGAAAAAATAGATGTTGGAGCAAAAATGTGCAAAAGATGCATAAAAGTACAGAAAATCAGCCAAGTACCAATCTCAGTACGAGCCGTACCTAGATTGTACAAGTTGTACTAATACTCATGGAAAAGCTCAGAAGGCTAAAACAATGTGAAGGCAAAATATGACAGTACGAGTTGTATCAAGATGGTACGATCTGTAACTGGAGTCGTGAAAAACTTCAGAGAAAATTTGCACAAGTAATCTCTTGGTACGGGTGGAACCCACAGATCGTAATATCTACTTATGACCTGTGCCATGAGCCATGGGGAACTTTAGTGATTCTTAAATACTTGGCAGAACTCCAAATGCAATAAGCAATTATGAGTCGTAGGAGCAAGGTTTGAGGCGTACCACAACACTCGTAGAAAACTTTAGAAGATGTCAAAGTTCTCAGAGTCAAGCCATGGATGGATTGTACAACTCGTACGACCATGGTACGAGTCATGTCAATTGCCAACACTTACTCAATTCTACAGCAGCCAAGGAATGTACGAGAGCCGAGTACAACCTGTGCAATCCTGTTATGGGTCGTATAATCAGTCGTAGGACGAGTCAGCACCAGATATGAAAATTTCCCTATTAGCTTAGGAAAGTCTTCTGATTTCTATATAAATACCTTTTATGTTTTTTTAGTAGGGAGAGAGCAGTAGACGTGTGATTACATTGAGAGAAGCTTTATTTGTGAATTATTATCAAGTTTTGCAGAGTAATTCTTGAGATAACACTTGGTTTTATCAATTGTTCTTGTTTTATTCATCAATATTCAAAGCAGGTTTTCTTCCAATTAATATTGTAAGCATTAAATTATGTGTTTGTCTATGAATACTAATTACAATCTTGCAATCATGATAGGCTAAAACCTCCACAACTAGGATTATGGGAACCATGATTCATTAACGAAATAGGGTAACACAAAGTGATTCAAAACCAATGATAAATGCTTGTATTGTATTCTCTTCCTCTTTAAACTTTTCTTAACGGTGCACAATATTAGGACTTGCCTGAATTCTTTACTTGCTTGAACCTAGAGAAGTAGAGATTAGGAAAAGAGAGTTACAACAAAGCCTTTGAGCTGCGGTCGCAGGAAAGTTAATTTGGAACATATTGATAATGATTAGTTTGAAATCGCTCATGAGACCTGACCCAGTGATTGACCATAGCCCTCAAATAGGGATGAACCATTCGTTTGGATGAATCCTAGTTATCAGTTCTACAAGTAAGCATTGAGATTGATCACACGTGTATATCCGAAGTAGTTATGAACCCATGGGAAATACTTACCCTAGTTATTTGCAAATCTTGATAATAGCCACAATTTCAATTTTGTTTAATGATTGTTTTTCTTTAAACACCCAAATTTGGAGATAACTTACCAACAAGTTTAAGTACTGGCATTAGTCTGGATCTTACCTTATTTCTTGTGGGTTCTTCCCCAACCTCTTTGTTGGGTTCTTTATTGAAAATGTCTTCTTCATACTTTTTCAAAAAGTGTGAGTTTGAGCGTTATCAAAAAGTGGCGTTGTTGCCGGGGAATACGAGTAAGATTAGATTAATTTCTTGTATTTAACTTTTGGTTGTTATTTCCTTAATTACATTTTCTTTTTGTTTTTGGACACCCACAGGTTGTCGCTTGGTTAATGCCAAGCACTCGATGGAGTGGAAACCCCCTGATTCCTTTGGATCTCGAACTTTAAAGAACACTACAAAGGATGGAGGACCAAGAGTAGAGAAATGATCGTCTTACTAAAGAAGCTACGCAAGCCAAGCTAGCTCGGCAAGCTGCACTTCAGGAAGGAGATGATGCTCGAGATGAGGTTGTCAACGCTGGTTTCCATGGAAGGGGCAGCAGTGGACAGAGATAAGTCCCTCAATTCTTTGATGAGGATGACTAGGACATTGATAAAGTCGGGTCAACCGGAGCTATTGTACCACCACCTTTGCCTGCTGGGGAAAAATTTGACATCACTAGCACCATGATTCAATTGTTGAACATAAAAGGGGTGTAAAGTGGTCACGCAGCTGATGATGCCAACATGCACTTAGTGAACTTCATTGGAATATGCAAGGCGTATAGGTTTCCCAGAGTTAGCCAGATGCAATAAGGCTAAGTCTCTTCCGATTCTCTCTGTTTGGGAAAGCCGCTTTATGGTTATCGAAGTTCCAAACAACTCCATTACCTACTGGAGGGAGCTTAAACAAGCTTTTCTAGAGATTTTTTTCCACTCTCCAGGATGCTACAACTTAAGGATGAAATATATAATTTCCGACAATTGAAGACTGGGGCACTTCATGAAACGTGGTTGAGATTCAAGAAGAAGTTGAACAAGTGCCCAAACCACAAAGTACTTGATGACAGTTTGTTGGAGATTTTCTATAGATAACTGAATAACAGTACTAAAGTTGTAGCAGACACAGTGGCAGGAAGAGCACTGATGAGCCACACCTGGGAGTAAGCTACCACTATTCTAGACAGAGTGATGAAAACAAATAGAGCATGGCACACCCAGGAAGCAAACGAAGTTGTTGTTGCATATATTGTTGGTTTGACTGTAGACCAACGAAGGAAGGAGGAAGAACCTGACCAGGAATTGGTCCATATGCGTACATCATTGGACCTGCTCATAAAGCATATTATGAGGGCTGGAGCCAGAAAAGTTAATGCAGTGGGAACACAGGGACAGGAACCAGGGCATGAGAACTCAGATTTCAAGAAGGAGGTAAACTTTTTGGACAACCAGGTGGCGGGTTTTCGAGCCATCGCCCAAGGGTCTGCACAAGATACTTGGCGCCAAGGTTTTGGAAACCAATGTTGAAACGAAAACAATATATATAAAATTACAATTAGAATGGCTACAGAGATAGAAGTAGAGGTCATGAGTGAGATGGAGAATGGAGACGAAATAGAAGTTACCACAACAACCGAGTAGGATTGTACGTGCCTCCTAATTCATGTGAGGGAGAGGCTGGATAGTCAAAGTTGGAGATAATGATGGTTGAGATTCTAAAGAAGGTTAGATCCACAAATGATCAGCTGAAAGACATCCGTGGAGATATATCTAGCATGGGTCAGAGAGTTAAGTCACATGCCACGGATACCAAGCAGATTGAACAACAACTGGGTCAACAGTCAGCATCCATGAACCCTAGGCAAAAGGGTACACTACGTAGAAACACAGTCCAAAATTTAAAGAATGATGGTCATTGCATGGATGTGATGACTAGGAGTGGAAAGACCACGGTTGATCCCCCTCTACCGATTGTAGTTGAGCTTCAAAGGAATAAAGAAAGCATAATTGATGATAAGGAAGAGGTTTCTGAGAATGAGCATGACAAGGATGCTCAGTTGACTGAGGCTCTAGTTGTTGAGAAGGAGCCTGAGGCTGAACAAGGAGAGAAACAAGGGTCCATATAGATTTATAAGGCTATCCTGGCTGGGACCACTGCCACCGTTCCCTTAAAGAATGAAGAAGAAGGTGGAGAATGATAAGTTTCAAAAATTCCTATCAATGCTAAAACAATTATCTGTAAACATATAATTGGTCGAGGCATTAGAGAAGATGTCGGGATACTCCAAGTTTATGAAGGACCTTGTTACTAAGAAAAGGTCCTTGAGCTATGAGCCCGTGGATAACGTGCATCATTGTAGCATTATAGCCTCACGGGTCCTTGCCCAGAAAAAGGAGGATCTAGGTGCCTTCACCATTCCATGTACTATAGGTGATGTTGAGTTCGTGAGGGCACTCTGTGACTTGGGAGAAAGCATCAATTTGATGCTTTATTTATGTTTAAGAAGCTGGGCTTGGGAGCCCCCACACTGACTATTATGTAGCTACTGATGGCCGACCGAATTGTGAAAAAGCATATGGGGATCCTGTTTGATGTGCTTGTTAAAGTGGACAGATTCATATTCGTAGAGGACTTCGTGATCCTTGATTGCGAGGTTAATTTTGAGGTCCCCGTCATTTTGGGGCCACCATTTCTTGCCGCTAGGAGGGCTTTAGCAGATATGGAGGTTGGCCAGTTAAAATTCAGACTCACTAAAGAAGAAGTCACCTTCAATGTTTGCCGGTCAATGAAGAAACCAAAGGAGTATAGAGTGGTCTCAGCAATCGAGGATGAGTCTAAATTATTGATGAAGTTTGAGTAGTCAAGAGACTTGTGTCATGCCGTGATGTTCAATCAGGCACCTCTTGGGAGGCAATCCATGAGAAGGTTTTGTGAATTCTGAGTAACCGAACCATCTGCATCGTGTCGCGACATTAAATCAAGCGCTTCTTGGGAGGCAACCCAAGTTTAATAACTTATGCATGTGCAGGAGAAACAAAAATAGGTGGCAGAAAAAAATTACAAAACAGGCTGGTGCTACAGGTCTCAGTATGACTTGCAAGAGGATTGTACAGGTCATAGTACTAGTCATGGTGAGAAGCAGAGATGTATCTTAGTGCATAAGCTCAGGGTACAGTTGGTCCTACGACTCGTAACTTCATTATACGGGTCATAGTACTCACTATAGTTATGAACTATGCAAGGCATGGACCTCCAATTAAGAGTGACCTATGAGTCAGGTATGGGTTGTACCTTCATGGTACGGGTCATAGGATGTGCTCGTAGGTCCACAGGTAAGCTTTCTTAACATCTCTATTATGAGTCCTAGGGACGAGTCATAGGTTATTCTGATAACTCGTGGTATGAGTCGTGATGGGTCAGATTGCTTAAAATAACCTGACTCAGCCTAGATTTTTTTAAAAACTTCCCTAAAACTATTTAAACTTCAAAAAAGAAACACTCATCTCCCACGCAACCAAGACCTGAAAATCACGAAAACACCCACAACTCCCCACACCCGTAACTCAAAGTCACAATCGATTGAGCAAACTTCAGGTTTACAAAGAAATTCAAGTAAGTGATTATGCTTTGAGTTGGGTAAAAAGACTTACGTGCTTATGCGAACATGTGCAACCATTGTTAGTCCTCAAAATGCATGAAAAATAGAAATGAACAATGACCTGTGATGTGTAAATTAAATGTGTGATTGGGTAGGTTTCAAACATGTTAAAAATTGAACAGGAACTGTTATAACTTGAGTTATGAGTTGTGAATATAAAGGGGAGGAATTGGTAGTTGTAAAACGTGAAGAATGCATGCCTAGACTTGGGGAATTCTGAGTACCCAACACAAAAATGAATGCACCTGCAATTTGACTTGAAAATAAGGCAAGGACAGGTTTCACGATCCTTTCTACAACTCCTGGTTTCATACTACAACTCGTAGGATGGCTCGTTGGGACTGTCCCAAGCTAAATATGTAATAATTAAGAGTTACAAAACCTAGTACGTCCCGTAGTATCCTGCTATAAGTCGTACCTGGTAATCGTACAAGGTGTCTGAAAAGGGTTAAGTCCAAAAGTGACAGTACGATCCTTCCTACGACTCGTGGAGTCGACTTACGGGTCATACCATGAGTTGTGGAAAAATACAGAACATTGGTTTTCAAGGGGCATCATCATACAACTCATGGTACGGATCGTACCTTCGTGGTATGAGTCATACCTCAGAGTCATAACCTTGATCTAAGACATTAAGAGTCTCAGTATGGATCATACCTCCAAGGTACGGCTCGTATTGTAGACCCATGAAAAATTATAGTGGAATTTTTTTCTTACTTTCTTTTTCTCAGGTTTGAAATTCTAACCCTTTTTCTCCACAGGTACAATGACTCAGAAGAGGAAAGCATCAAAAGAAACTGCTCGGAAGGCATTGATAGACAAAACCTCTGAATTTGAACAAGAAGACAACACACCTAGTGGTTCATCAGATGAATATAGGGTCGATACATCTGACACTGATGGGACCCGAACCACTAGGGCAAAAGCTAAAGCCCATGTCGAGTCGGCCACTACCACATTTGCTGGTGCTCCCCAGTCTAAGAAGGGAGCTGAGGAAAGAGCCCAAGAGTCCGAAAGAGGCTCTAATGATGATGAGGGTTCAAGGAGGCCCAATTCGATGATGGAGACAGTGAGTCCGGATCTAAGGAGGAGGCAACCAATGCCGAGAAAGAGCAGACTCTGAATAGGGAAAATCGTACCATTTGGTAGAGAGTACCAGGAGCACAGGAGATCTATGAACAGGGTATTGCTCTCACCGCCAAGAACAAACCTAGGTGGAGTATTCAAGAAGAGCCACGAATAATTACCAATGCACTGAATAAGGTGGAGGAGATGAAGTGGATATTCAGCTATTATGGGTTCGATTGGATGGCTAGAACCCTAGATCGATGCACTTTAGAGATGGTTTGGGAGTTCTTTGTTAATTATTTAGCGACCATGGAGAAGAAAGCAAAGGAAGGGAAAAAGTTGAAAGATCAACCCAAATTGGAGAGCGTCATGGTACGAGGACGCACGGTTGATATATCTGAGCGCACTATTGCTTGGGTGTTATGTGGGCCCCAATTCATACCACCATACACTACATCGGAGTATGACTACCGAGTGGATGCCATGAAAAAGATCAAGCAGTTAGACATTGATGAGAGGCATAGGAAGATTTAGTGGTTGTCTAGGGTTATTTATGAGGACAAGGAGGAAGCAGAATGGGTCACTAGCGGAAAGCAGGTCACCAAGAATTCACTAAACTTCATAGGAAAAGCTTGCTAGACATTAGTTCACCACTGGTTGGCCTCGATCATGAATGACAATACCCTCAGTGCAGATAGAGCAGCATTAGTGGCGTGTATCATGTCTAGATACCCCATCAACATCCCGAGGATCATTGCGGAGGAGATCCAGGATTGGGATATGGGATTGAGCACTACCATCCCATTCTCGAGTCTCGTATTCAGGATATGCATAAAGGCTAGTATCAAGGTATGTCGTGGTGAGGAGCAGTTGATCGGAGGTTAGTGAATAGCAGATATTGGCTTAATTTGGGATGAAATAAACCCGATAAGTCAGGCACAACTTTCTACCTTACTCCCAGTACTATGAAAAATTGGGGGCGAGTAGGTGAATGCCCCCACCTAACAGGAGTAGGACGAGACACTGGCTACAAATGTCGGTCATTTAGAGGCAGCTCCCAGAACCTCCGCCGCACCATCTATGGGCCTTCCTAGCCAGACTCCAGTCAGGTACATGCTAGTGCCTCAGGAATTTCTCCAAAAGATGGCCAAGAGACTGACCGTAGCTAATAAGAAGGTACAGTCTATGATGGAGAATGTTAATCCTTGGGTAAAGGCTGAGATTGGGGAAGCTGCACAGGTTGTACACGCCGGGCTAGATAGCTTTGAGAGCCGCTTTAATGATTGCATGGGCCGAGCAGACTAACACTGGCAGCCTCCATGAGGAGTTGGGGCCTCTTTGGAGCAAAGTGGCCGAGCTGTCATCACAATAGCCAGCAGTTCTAACATCCCCCACTCTTCCTGACCTCGACATTGGTATAGATGACGAACTTGATTTGGCAGCATATTGGGAGACGACAAGAGCTGAGAGAGAAAAAGGGAAAAAGAGGGTCTGTGAGGATGTTGGAGACGAGACCCTAAAGAAGAAGAGAAAGAAAGAAAAGAAAGTGAGAGAAATTGGAGATCCATCAGATTCACGACGAGCATAGGTTAGAACTGCTTGAGAGAGAAAGAGGAGCGGGTAGCTCCACCACTGCCCATGCGGAGTTTGCAGGTGGCAAGGACCCTTCAGGCGAGCCACATTCAGCACCAGTGAATCAAAGGTCGTAGAAGCAACCGCCACTACTGAGGGGGTAACCATTCCCCCTACTGATACACTAATGAGTGTGTCGATCGCCACCAGCGCCACGACTGCAATAGAGGTACTACCTCCACAGGATGATAAAAGAACTTAGTGCACCACAAGTATTTTCCCTTCCTTCTATTTTATATTCTATGCTTTGGGATGAAGCATGTTTTTTAAAAAGGGAAGGGGTGTACTTGTATTTTTGAGATTTTTGGATTCGTCTAAGGATTTTTCTTGCCGTGTTTCTTTTCCCTCGAGCATGCTATCTAGTAGAACCGGCATGTTTAGGATGTTCTTGTTTAATTAGAAAGTAGCTTAGGATTACTCAACCAATAAATTGCACTAGTTTTGAAGCTTTGAAAAATTAACCCTGTTTAAAAGTTTTGATAGTTAGATATGTACTTGTTGATTGCAAAACATGATTTTTGTGGATCTTTTTGTATCATTTAGTGTATTAGCATGAGTAGTTCTAGTTATCCATGTATAAATCGGACAGGTAGAATGAATGAAAAATATGTACCATAAGTGAGTGAGGTCTATACCTAGTTTAATACCGCATAGAGGATCTAGAACTTGCCTGGTTGGTTTTTATATAGGTTTTAGGATGGTTGGTTAGAAAAGGATCATAGGTCATTTTTGTTTAGCCCATTTTATATTAAAGTACCCTACCAGAATAATATGATTCTCTTAATCCCAATTTTGAGCCTTAAATGAACCATTTTTCTTTTATTAACCGATTAACCGTACCCATTTTTATAATAAACTTGTTTTGGCCCTGGTCCCTCCTTGAACATTGTGAACTGAGCCTAAGTGGCTAGAGTAGGGGTGCATAGATCTTGGGAAAGTGAAAAAGGAAGAGAAAAAAAAGGATTTAAAATGAGGTGTGGTGTGATAAGATAAAAGAAGAAAAAGAAAATTTAAAAAGAAGATACAAAAAGAGAAAAATGAAGAAAAATTTGAGAACACACCACACTCATACAACTGCATAAAATGGTGAAAAGGGAGGAAAAAGTTGAAGGAGAAAAAAGGGTGAAAAAAAGTGAAAAGTGGAGCCACATATATGTAGTGCCAAGGAGGGATTAGTCACTAAAAAAGGGATCCCATATCTACTATTCCCATCTCGAAATCCTATATTACAAGCCGAATCAAGTCCTATAGTGATCCTAGCTTGACCACCTAAAAAGTCAAAGTAGAGAAAATAAGGGCAAGCTTATGGTATCCGATGTGTAGTATTTCGAACTTCCTTGTGAGGGTGAGAGTGTTACTTGTTAAGTCCCATGTTTCATATTTTTTAATATATGTGAGTGGGGGAATTCATTTGTTGTGGGGGTACTTGATTTATGTTTTATTTTGCCAGTTGTTTGTGTGAAAAGTATTGGTGATGACTTGACTGTCTGCTAATAGTTAGATGACATATCTTGATCATGTTTATCATGGTTTGTGGTTACTTGATATGCATATGTTGATTTGGTTTACTGGAAAAAGGGTCAAAAGTCGTTTGAGTTTATGGTGAAAATTTTGATTGATATTGGTTGTAGTATCCAAGGTTTATTTTCTAGTTAAGCGTCGTTTTTTGTTTCTTTTGTTTTCTTTGCCTGAGGACATGCAAAAGTCTTAAGTTAAGGGTGTTGATGTGTTGTGAGTTTATAGCACTTTCGATGCTTAAAACTGAGAAAATAACATGGACTTATGTATGTTTATATGGATATGAGGTGCTTTTACTTTATTTTCAGGGAAAATAGGTGTTGGAAAAAAAATGTGCAAAAGATGCATAAAAATACAGAAAATCAGCCAAGTACTAATCTCAGTACGAGCCATGGTCAACCCCTTCTCAATCACAAGCTCCAGCTCTATCTCATCCCTCTACAACAGAACATATTATGATGACCAAGTTGAAAGCTAAAAACCTTTCATTGACTCATACTTCACTATCTACAACTAGAACAAATACTGCACCTAGTGAATCTAAGTTAACAAAAGAAGCACTTAGTAATTCACATTGTGTGGTAGCTATGCAGTAGGAATTAGAGGCACTGTATAAAAATATGACTTAAATTCTCGTTCCTAGAACTACTAAGATGACTACAATAAGATCTAAGTAGGTATTTAAAATCAAAATGAAACAAATAGGTCATTTGAGAAACATAAAGCAAGATTAGTTGCAAATGACTATTCACAACTTGAGGGAATAGAGTTTGAAGAAACCTTTAGTCCTGTTCTGAGAGAAACTACTATAAGGGTTATTCTATCTATAGCAATTACTCAGCACTAATTTGTTGGACAATTGGATGTTACAAATGCATGCATGGACACCTAGCAGAGGAAGTATACATGAGTCAACCACTAAGATTTGTCGATCCAAAATATCCAAAACATGTCTACCTATTGAAAAAGGCACTATATAGTATCAAAGAGGCACACCTAGATTATGGTTTGAGAGATTCAGCCTATATTTACTTCACCTTGGTTTCAAATGCAGTAAAGTTGATTCATCCTTGTTTACTCTTCACAATTCAGAAGGAACAATACTACCGTTGTTGTATGTAGATGACATAATTGTGACAGGAAGTAAAACACAACAAATGAATGCAGGTGTAAAGAAATTGAGTACTGAATTTTTCATGATAAACCTTGGAAAACTAAGCTTCTTCCTAGGTATTGGGGTAACCTACTTTCTAGGAGAAATTCATCTCACTCAAAGAACATATATGCAAATGACTTGCTCATTAAGGTGCACATGGCTAGTGCAAAGGTAGCTCATACACCCTTATCTTAGAAACATGACTTGCATGAAGCTATTGGTACCTCAATTAATCTCTCAGTATACAGAAGTATTGTAGGAAGCTTGCAATACTTGATACTAACCAGATCAGACATAACACATGCTGTGAATCTTACAAGCCAATTTATGCAAAAGCTAAATTTTGTTTACCTTCGGGCGGTAAAGAGGATACTAAGATATGTTAGAGGAACTATTAGTCATGGGTTGTGCATTACATCTAAGTCATCCTTCAGGCTATATGGCTTCTTAGATGTAGGTTGGGTAGGCTATTGCGATCACAAGAAGGTCCACTACTGGCTACAACATATATCTTGGTGCAAATTATGTATCTTGGTCTTTAAGAAAGTGTAACACAGTTGCAAGGTCATGTGAAGAGGTTGAACATAAATCTGTAGATACTACAACAATTGAGCTCACATGGATAATTTATATCCTACAATATATAGAGATATACATCAATTTTTTCTTACACTATTCTGTGATAACATGAGTGCACTATATATAACTGCAACTCCAATATTACATGTAAGAATCAAGCATGTAGGATTGTATTATCACTTTATTATAGAAAAAGTGTCACACGGGTAACTTATCACATAATTTGTTAGATCCAGAGATCAACTAACAACATTCATTATACGAAGGCTCTAGCAAAGGACCATTTCGGATTCTTCAGAGACAAGCTAAAGAGTGGTGAATTCATTTCCATCTAGATTGATGGAAGTGTTGAATATCACGACAAGGATTAATTAGGATAAGTACGAAGAACTAGAAGTGTGATTATGTAAGTATAATAGAGTTAATTTTATCAATGTATAATTCTAGTGTAGGTTAGTCTCCCCAGTGTATTAGAAGAACAAGTTCTAGGTCGAGTCTAATACTTATATGTGTATAGATACACTTTTTGCGTTCGATATGATTATTCATTTAATACTAGCATAAAGCTTATTCTCAATAGCCTTAAATTTCTCACAGTCAAATTTATATATTTAGATAAAGGAGGGACTTAGGCCCGCCTACATGTCATACCTCACAGTCTAGGAATCTCATTTATCTTTTTTCCTGTATTTTCTCTTTTTTTTTCCAGTTTGTTCATTATAATTAAAAAAAAAGAAAAAAAATCCAACAGTCACATTTATTCATCCAGATAATTGACGTCTCTTCCTTTAATAACTTCTGTCAAAAGTACTCGCTTCCTCCCCCTCTTCCTTTTTCTCCCTCTCTGCATCTTCTTTTGCGCTTTTCCCTCTCTTATCTTAAAAAGAGTGAGATATAAGTTGATATATCAAATTCTAGGGGATTGTTGATCAAAAAAAATTTGCAATCCCTTTTACATCAATGGAGAAATATTAGTACAGTAGAAAGAAGTTGAAACAAACTTGGCTGTAACATTGAGTTTATTTTAGAGATTACTACCTCAACAGAGGATAAGGAACAAGGATTATTCTTCTCGATTAGGGATTCTATCCAAATTTACTCCTCGCCACTGAGGTAAATCTTCTCTTTTATCTTTTTGTGATTTTTAACTTTCTTACATATTTAGTTAATGTTTCATGTATCTTCTTCCAATTCCTTTATATTAATGAAGGAATATATAGTGTAGTAAAAAGAAGTTGAAATGAAACTTGGCTGTAATATTGAATTTATTTTAGGAATTACTACCTCAACAAAGGATAAGGGATAAGGATTATTCTTCTTGATTAGAAATTCTGCCCAAATTTACTCCTCGCCACTAAGGTAAATCTTCTCTTTTCTCTTTACACAAGCTTTAGTTTTATTTAAATGTTAGTTGATATTTCATGTATCTTTAAATTTATATTCTCGAATTATTGGTTGATTTGGGTTTATGAAATACTAAAATAATGTATCTTTTAATTAATTTA
>JACEIK010007340.1:60393-76904 GCA_018107945.1 Datura stramonium
ATTGCACTGTGGGAGGGGCGCGACGCAACACTTGGGGCATCCTGCCTCCATCCCTGACCTCCTGCTCGCTCGACGATGCACTCGTGTTCTCCCCTCTTCGGGCCTTTTTTATCATGCGCAGTACTCCAAAACTCTCAACATATATATGCACGCATCAGTTAAATAGGAACTTACAGGGTGTAACGTCATCCCCCGTTAAGAAAATTCATCCTCGAATGTAATCTTAAGCCTAAGAGGCTCAATTCCTTTAACTATTACTAGAAAAATTTTGGCAGAGTCTCCTCTGTAATATGGACTATCCAGAAACCAGAAACGCAGAAAAGTCCAATGTAGGTATCCCATAGGATGCTACAAGAAATGATACAACATAGCTCCACATCATAAAAGTGAATAACTAAATAATATTGATATTATAGGTGACCACACAATAGTTGGACAACAATCTTACTTCAACTGTACGATTTGGGTCAATCCTGAAATAAGTGAGGATATCTAGATCTCATGTCATCCTCAGCTTTTCAGGTTATCTCCTCTACATTCCTGTTCCTCGTTAGGACTTTAACTGATGCTACATACTTATTCCCCAACCTGTGAACCTACAAATCTAATATAACTATTGACGTCTCTCTGTGAGACAGCGCTTCTGTACCTTGAGCATCCCTGATTAGATCAATCTGAGAAGAGTTCTCCTACGCACTTGCATACCATTGATGAACAGATCCTAGCCCCGAGCGCAACTTTATCTCATAGTCCACTTAGCCGATCTTCTGGAGGATCCAATATAGCTTAGCAAATCTAGGGATGGGCTTGCCTTTTTTTGGCAAAATTTTTAGGAATACCTAGTTGTTGCTTCGATCTATAAATCCCTACACCACACGTTAGAATAGGATTTTTGAGGACCCTTGGCTACTTCAGGCCATCATATAGAGGACCTACGTAACACATCTCTGAGCGTCTGAATTGTGTGCTCTACTTGACCATTTGTCTGGGGATGAGATGTTGTACTCACATTAGCTTACGCCCCAATCCATTCTAACACCTTTTTCCAAAATCTAGCGGTGAATTGTGCCCCTTAGTCAAAATTTGGCAAACACTAGGACCTCATATAGCCAGACTATTTCTTTAGTATTCAACTCAGCATAATCCTTAGTTTCAACATAATTTTGACCAGAAAGAAATGATAATGACTCGAGTAGGGTAAAATTTACACCTGGTACAAGGTAAACCTGTAGCTATATCCATACTGACTAATTCCCACTTCCATGCAGGCACGACTATCTCCTGAATTAACCTGCCTGATTTCTGATATCCAACCTTTCCCCGCTGGCTATTGGAGCTCTAGGCTACAACTCAACCATATCTTTCTTCTTCCCATACCCTCAGTAGATCTCTTTTATAACTTTATGTATTTTCATCAAGACCGGGTGGAGGGAATAACAGACTTGGTGTACCATTGCTACAGTCTACTAATGAATCCCTGCCATATTTGGAACGTCGAGTCGACCTCTAGGTCTCAAGACTCCACCCCCTATTATCTCACTGACCGACGACTCCCTACTAGCCTTGTCTCTGGACTGTTCTAGGCTAGGGTCTCTATACTGCCACTCCGTTGCCTCCACAACTAAAGGTGATACTGCAGTATTTTAGGTCACAATCTCACTACCCTCTAAATGTCAGCCTGATGCTTATTTCTTGATATTTAGCGTCGATTCTGAGCTCTATCAGCCTGCTACCGCCTGGAGGTGGTTTTTTTCTCCTCCAGAGCTGATACTCGTGCCTTCCCCATACTTCTATAGGCTAAGATCCGGGGTTCGTGCCCCATGCACCGTTCCGGGAAGGATTTTACTGGCCAATGTATTTTCCTAACTCGCACTCGAGCCGGTTCCCATCATATAATCTCTTTGTCCTTTAACATATTAAGATGGGGGTTGTAGGCTTTGTTCTCCAAGAATCCCCTACCGCCCTTCACACATTGCGGTGGGATTAGTCTATTTCTGATCTAAGCTTTGTTATTGCTAAGAACCTACTGCTTACGAACTCTCACATGTACTTGTTTGCTTCTAGCAATCCTACCTATCATCCTGATTTTTATAATAAAGGCCTAGGTGTCTTATCTAAGTACTAGGTGTCCTGACCACTTTTTGTGACACCCCCAGGAATCAATGCGTCTAGCCCTTCTTTGCTATCTACTCTTAACAACATAGCGTCAATACTTATGCTCTCTGTTATATTGAAAAATGATTGGGCGATGGAGAATAACCAAGTCATACTACGGTGGACCTGAGGTATGAAACTTTACAAACTCCGAAGGGTTGGAGGTAAGAATCCCATAATTTCCCAATCTTTCGTACCTTTCATGTGATTCCACATTAACTATTGTCCCTGTCTAATTCTAAGTATCTACTAAGTAAGCCAATTTTATATGTACTACATTCCTGGCCTCCTAAACCAAGGGTGTAAGAATGAATAGGAACGGTACTAGCATGTCGGTTACCTTATGAGGTTCCTGGTGCTCGAGAGGATGCTGAGGAGATTAAAAAGACGTCTGCTTTTGCCCTCAGGCTGGCTGTCCCCCAACTGTGGCACCTCACTAGTACCCTTTCCTGCTGCTCAAACATGTGCGCGCAAAATGCTATCTTGTTTTATTATTACGTAGCAATGGAAGCCTGCTTATGCTTCTATATATAACTTGCGGCTGGCTATAGTCTGTCTCATATCAAACGTTATTCCAGATAGACGTAACAATGAAATCTTAGGGACTCAATCCTATACAACTCAGCTCTATAGCACGACCTGAGAAGAAGGAGGGGGTAACCATACTATCATGCCTCGTACCCTCCTGCTTATAGAATGTGGTGCACAACACATTTATAAACAAGACTCTGCTAGACACGGCTTGCAGACTCCCTAGGATACGATGTTGCTCTAATACCAAGTTTGTCATGCCCCAACTTAGGAGGCATGACTGGTACCTAATGCCACACTGGAACCTAGGCTGACCTGGCTGGGCATATGCACCTCTGGTGCCTGCCAGAAACTCATAATCAAGAAAAAAAACTACTATATCTCGGCTGTAAAGATAGCCTCGAGCCAACAAGGCCACACAACACCTGTAAAGGGAAACAACTAACCCAACAAACATAACAATAAGGGATTCTATACGGACCAACAAGACCACCATGATGTCTAGTCATAACAGAAAGAAAGGCAGACAGTCATATACCAACTATAGCCGACAAGGCCGTTAACTGGAAGCTACACTAGGCTCCACACAGCCAACATGAACAACTAACTGAAGATTATAGTCTGCAAGCCTTTAAGAGTGAAAATATTGGTCGAGATAGGGCCCCAGCCTACCCAAATGTTATACAAATAAAAGACAGGTAAACCTCTACAACCTGGCAACTCTGAATGAAATGAGATGGCCAATCTGCTGACTCTAAATAACTGCTAGGAGATCCTGAAAATTGTTTGTCTAAACCTGCAGGCAAGTATACAGTGCCCCATAGTTGGGCGTTAGTACAATATGTACCGAATATGTAATGCAGTAATAAAAGTTGAATAAGAGCTAATAAAGAGCTGAAAAGTAATCAGTGACAAGGGCAGAAGTTAACCTGTAAGCTTGCTTATCCATAAGCTACATCTAGTAAGCCACTACACAAATAAGAACTGAAGTTGCACGACTGTATATCCATAAACTATATTCAACAAGCAAGTATACAAACAAAAATCTAACTTGGCCCCTATAAGCTTGGAAAGTGCAGGCAACGCGAAAATAACCTACTGGGGCCCCCATAAGCCTTGGCAAGTACCACTCAATATATATGCCCCTAACAAGGTCCTTATGATTCTACTGATAACTATAGCGAACCTACCTGGCTTTTGGGTCTGCAACTGAGCCCGTTGGACTATTGTAACTGTGTTCAATCCCGTTGGGCTCCTATAACTGCACCCGGGCACACAAGGCTCGATAGAGGGTTAGTAATGCCAGTATGGCATAAGAAGAGGTCCATACGTGGATGGACATAAATATGGCCTTATAGGCCTGAATATAGTCCTTTCAGACATCACATAGCTCCTTTGAGTAATATCACATAGCTCCTCTGAGCGATCCATAGCCCCGTAGGCGACGACACAGTTAGCAGCTCTGAAGTTGGTTAACGAAAGGCTATCCTAGGTGAGGTCAATCCCGATCGAAGTACTACATTTTAGTCTCAATCTAGCCACTCAAAAGGCGTATCTGGCCCCTTAGGCCTAACGCGACCACTACTCGCCCCTAAAATAGTCTGTATAGCTGCCAATTGGCACACCCCGTATGCCTACACCTGACCAGAGGGTCCTAGCAATGATTATAATCTCTAATGGCCTAGACGGAATATGGCGAGGTCTGGAGTGGCGTAAGCGATACTTTGAAGGTCATGCTAGGATAAAGATACTTCATAAGCGAATAACAAGGTCGTAGGCGGCTGTCTATACGATTCCTTTGCTTGGGACGACTACAGGGCTGCTACCAACCGGATATGTTCCTAAGCGGTCAACCTTAACTCTCCACAGGTAGCTTACTCTAACTCTTAGCCTGAATTAACACTGTGATACTCTCGTCTAGTCCCTTTGGACCTTAACTTAGTCTATCCATATTTTATATGGTTTCTTTGGATGGTTCATAGCCACATAGGCAGGTATATCTAGACCTAGCCCTTCACAACAACATGTACCTGGGCATATATAAGAGTAGCCTGGGATGTTGGCCTCACATCTCACTACTAATAAGGTTCCCTTCGCAGGGCATTGACTAGTCTATCAGACTTGTAATAATTAGAGTGGTTTCCTGAATAACCTATAGGACAAGCATTGAGATAGCTAAAACTAACGGTCACTGACAGTAGCCAATCATATGGCAAGTTGTCGCTCAGTTCACTAGGAAATCCTGGTATCATTGACTCAAAGGTAAGATCACCTTATCCCAATTCTGGCCCCAGAGGCATCAAGGTATGTCAACGGCCTTTGGGCGAGCTTTGCTGACAATATAAACGTCAAGCTAAAAGTTATAACGCCCGGCTATACCCTATGTTGTCCAACTTACCAAGTCAGGCCCAACAGCTAACCATGAACTTCTAAGGCCTTGGCACGACAATAGAACATCAGAATACCTATAAATGGTAAATAGGTGAATGGGGAACTTTCTATGGCACACCCAACGTTAGTCATACTTGACATAACCTTTCTCGACGAGAGATACTATGGTATAATCTCAATACGTCTTATAGCAGCTAACTACAACATACATAATCTTTATGTACTAGCAACAACTAATTATAACATATAATATTATTATCTACTAGCAGCATCTACTCACAATATATAAGATCATTATCTACTAGCAGTAGCTAATCCCAACATACCAGATTATTATCTACTTTTGAGGGCATAGGTCGTATTGCTGTACGAAGAGAATAACTTGCCGAAGTGATAAGCCTTAACATACCTCGAATACCGATTCTCATTTATCCAAATAGTTCCAACATGTAGCCGATAATTCCACTCAATTGCACCCTCTACGCTGAGAGAATAAGGCGATTTCAGTAGTAGGAATTGGCAAGTAACGATATATTTCAATAATATCAACTATAACTCAATTTTGATCAATTCGGCCGAAAACTCATAAGTTCTCTAGATTCTAGAAATAACTCCGTAGATTCTAGAAATAACTCCGACAACTTTTACTCGGTGAAATTTCGGTACTCCGAGGAATTTCCAAGAAATAACTCCGTAGAGACGTTCTTCGTAGGTCTGTAATTCGTTATCCAAGATGAATTTGCGTTTGGATGGAGTTTAGCTGCGTAATTTGACGAAAAACGGATGAAATCATCGCTTAAGGTCACTCTTCTGCCGAAGGAAAATGTTAAAATGAATTAATCCAACGTGAAGGAGCTTTATATAGTTATTGAGGCGGTGGCAGAGAGGTGCGGCGTGCTTCCCATTGCGCCAAGGGAGGGGCGCGACGCGCCGACCATTGTGCTGTGGGAGGGGCGCGACGCGGCGCCTGGGGCGTCCTACCTCCGGCCTCGACCTCCTGCTCACTCGACTATGCACTCATGTGCTCCCCTCTTTGGGCCTTTTCCCGAATGCGCCATACTCCAAAACTCTCAACATACGTATGCACGCATTGGTTAAAAACAATAGGAACTTATGAAGTGTAACAATGAATGTGTTTCATTATATATATCATTTGAATGAGTTGATACAAATTATTATGGGACACACATGCATCGCACCTGTTCAAAACTACTAATTAATAAATAAAGATTTTAATTAATATTGTTTAAACAAATATTCTTACGATTACTGTTAAATTTTTGTTTTACATAATGTGCAAAAGTTTAGAAGGCAATCTAATATGGACAAACCGCAGTCGCGCCACTTTTAATGTACAAATAATAAAGAAAATTCCAAGTGAAACTACCCTGGAAATAAATAGGGAATTTGATGCTGGAGAGAGACGAGACAAAAAAGCCTCCCAAGAAAAAAAAGAGAAGTTATAAATAACTCATATAACTTAAAATACCAATAGCCGGTAAAATAATATCGATCGATCATAAAATCTAAAGAAAAACAAAACTATATTTGATGAGCTTTCTATCCTCCATAATTAAAGTGGAGAGTTTAAAATTCATCAATACTGTAGCATTTCCTTCCCATTAAATTAAAAAAAAAACATAAAACTCTATTAATTTAAAATAATTCATTAACACATCTTGAAATGCCATTGGAAAACGACAAAAGAGTTTCATTTAGAAAGTAATTAGTTAGGAATGAATCCTAGCGGTGGGGTTAGGCATGTATTGATGGACGCTTCGTTAAGTGGATAAAATGATTAGCTAGATTCTTAATTAGGAGGACGTATAAATATGTTTGATCTTTTTCTTTTCTTAACGTAAATACTACTCTGTTTAATTGCTCTTATTACTTGGTACGTTGCATGTACGTTTTTTTTCCCGCTTTAATCATTTATTTTTATTTTTTAAAAAAAAAAAAAACTAAGCACATACATATATTGTGAAAAAATATTGATTTGAGTTAAATATATTTAGGTTTTAAAAAATGTCCCTTAAACGATGAACATTGATGTAATACTTAAATGTCAAACATTGGAATATCTTTTAAATCTGTAAGAGGGATTAATTTAATTATGTTAGCTAAAAAGTATTATATATTAATTTGTCCTATTTTCTTAGACTTAAATTTTATTATACCTATTGTTTTTTCTCTTCGATTATCGTATTACTTATTATTGCTATATATTGATATTTTCTATTATATTTTTATTTTTTACTTGTTTTGATATATTTTACTTGAGTCAATTATTTATCAAAAATAATCTCTCTATCTTTTTAAAATAGTGATAAAACTATGTACACATCACTTTTTCTAAACTTCTTTTATGAAACTTTATTGAATATATTATTGTCATCGTATAAAGTATGAATATATTTTATATGGCAGTACCTCCTCTAGTATTACTATATAAATAATGTTTTTGATGTATGTTTTTTTATGCTACTCCAACTGTTTTGTCATGACTAGGGACTTATGAAGCGTTCGGACAAAAGCTTGCAACTTCATTTAAAGATGTGTTTTGTATGATTTCTGTTGTTTATGTACCCCTTAATATCAACATATATACTTCACCCTTTTTTAAAAGTAAAGGATACTGAAGTGGACATAACAATTATACTAATGAATGTTGTCTCTATGTTTGTTTCATGAATGCTCATGAAAAATAATTTCTCTATATTGTACATTTGAATTTCTTTTCATCTATAAAGATATGGTCACTCGATCTACTAATGATTTTTTGTTTTCATTTATTTTAAATGGGGGAGCGTTGTTGTAATATCCAACGACTTGATGAAAAAAAGAAACAGTCAGTTTTGTTTTAATTATGACGTGTATGAACCGAACCAAAACAAAATGGCCCCAATTTAGGTCAAAAAATTAATTAACTATACAAATTTCTAATTCAATCGTGCCCTTTTTAATATTTCCCTTTCAGTTTTATTATCACAATCATGTCATGTAATTGTTGGGTATTTTTCTTGATTTTTTTTTATCATAATTGAATTTTTTTTTCCTAAAAGAAAAACACAGTTTTTTTATATTTGGCTGGGAGAAAGGTGTTGAACTCTATAAATTGAAACTCTTTCTTTCTAACTTGGGAGCATCTACAATGTAGTTTTAAGGGCTTTGAAAATTTTATTTAGGGGGTGAATTTGTGAGACACAAGTGGTATAGTGTAATTCTTGTGTGAACTTCTTTTTATTCTGAGTGAATTTTATGAGGTTATTTTTTTCGATATTTTGTACTCTCTTTTATATAGTGGATTGCTCATCTCCTCTTGTGGATGTAAGTTGATTGATCAAACCACGTTAAATTATAGTGTCTCTTTTTGTTGTATTTCTTATTTTTCTTCTTATTTAGTGTCTTTCAAGATTTATTGTGTTAGCTTGCGCATGACACATGCTTCTTCCGGTCGCAATAATAAGTATAACCATATATAAAGTTCTAAAGCTATCATGATAGTTTGGATAATTCCTGTTTAATCATTTTTTTTGTGATCAAATCTTGCAGTATTATGGTTGATTTTTCATTTTTCATCTAATTATATTGGAATGCGGCTTAATAACGATTCCCACCCCTTTTAATTATACTTATAATCTATTTTGCATCAGCATTAAAGTTCTAATTAGTGGTTAGCCAAAAATAATCTATCCCTCCCTGTTTTCTGTTTCATGTTCCAAAGAAGCATCCCCCAATAATACAAATGTTATTCCAGAATTCTGATAATATCACATCGGAAAATATGAATTGCTCGTCCCCTTGTTAGACTGCTTACTGCATCATGTGACAGACACCTTTTTTCAATAAGGCGACAGGTTCTGACCATAAAGAATGATGATATAATAAAATCTTCTTACAAAATAAACTAAAAGTTACCTTTACACTTCTCTTAAGAGACACTACATATGATTGTATTTGACTAACCTGAAGCAAATCTAATACAATATAATTATGATTGTATTTGACTAACCTGAAGCAAATCTAATACAATATAATTATGTTTTTACTCGGTGCTGGTGGGTATAATAGTAAGGTAATATTAGTTCAAAAAATTTACCTATTGTTTTGTGAGACTTAAAATATGTGAAGATTTAATAAATGCGATGTATCACAAAGCTGTGAGAGGGAGATATGACATGTAGGTGGTGGAACTCAAATGAGACAAGAGTGATTAGGACACAGGGACACCTGTCTTGCATCTTTATGAATCCAATCATGTGGACCAATCTTTGCTACTTGGGTTGCAATGGTTTAGTTGCCTAAGGTACTGGGAATGTATGAAACCACTCTTTCATTCACAAGTAGTTTGCCGGTTTAGCGTCTAATCGACCGACTCAAGCTTAATTTGAGTTTAATTAAGTTTTTTTATAGTATCAAGGTAAGTCGAGCTTTAAGTCAGTTCAATTTTATGTCCAGGCTTATGTAATTTTTTGAAGTTATTTTTAGATGAAAGATATAATAGAATAATTAAAATTATTTTATTTTTAAATAGAAATTTCAAAGTCAAATTTCTTCGGTGGATCTATTTTACCCGAATTAAGATTAATAAGCTTTTAATATTGGAGGGTTAAATCGAGAAAAAAAATACTTATGTGCTGCACAAAACAACAAGCAATTGCCAATTGCTCCACGTTAATATCTTCTAAGCTGAGATCTTCTAAAATATCCCTGTCAAAATTTTCAAGATAAAAATCAAAGCCCATTCATATGTGCTCAAGACAACAAGAGGGTGGCCCACTTTGTATCACTATCAGCCTAACAAGCAAGACAAATGAGAGGTTCCGTTTTCACTTGGACAAGTAACACTGTTTGCCAGAGTTTATGTATTTTAATATTAAAGTATATTATATTTATTATTTTGATGACTATCTGATATTAATAAAGTTTTTAATTATTGAAAAAGTGAGTAAGGTCCAGAAACAAACTTGGTTGTACAGGTATGCTAAAGTGAATCAGGTTCAACACAAAGTTAGTTGTACAGATACACAAAGGCAAAAAACATCAACTCCTACACAAACAAGGAATACCGAAAAGCTTGCACTTGTAGATAAGGGAATGTCACACGCAATAGGATAAGGAAAGCTAGTAAAGAGATGGATTCCTTTCAGGAAACAAAAAACAATATGGAAACTTGAGTTGAAGCAAATCAAGGAGTCTGGAAAGAAAAGCAATCATAGTTGAAACAAGATTACTATTGGGGATTGAGTATTTATATCCCCACAAAACAGAAGAAGGTTAAGATTGCAGCAAGAAAAAGCATTGGAACTTTCTAAGCAATTGTCTAAGATTATTGAGTGGAGAGAAGTACGTAAGGTTGAGATTTTCTATTGAGAGTTTGGGTGTGAGCTTCCAACTTAGAGTGTGAGTTGAGAAACACGTCATTAGTTAGAGTTAATTAGTGATCATTGAGGTACTAGAGTTGTTCCTTAGATTATAGAGTTGTAATCTAAAATGATCAGCTTATGAGAATTAATAAAATCATATTCGATAGGTCGTGTTTTTGTTACTCCTTTGAGTAATGAGGTTTTTCACGGAACCACTGTGTGTTCTTTAAGTTCATTCATTACTACTTGCAATTTAACTGAACCAGGTTCAGTACCCTCGAGTAACAGTTAGTGATTTCAACTGGTATCAAAGCAGGATTTTTCACCAAAGGCTTACACCTTGAAAAATCGATAATGGAAAACCAACAGTTCAGAAGGGATAATCAACCACTAGGCCCCCGTTGTTCAATGGTCACTACTATGGATGGTGAAAAAATCGCATCATAGATTTCCTCGTAGGAGAAGATTAGAACTTATTAAATGTTATATTGGATAGACTTACCATACCTATGAAACTGGCAGAAGACAAAAGAACTCAAATACCAAAAGGGAGATTGGAGTACACTAAGGAATAAAAACTTACTATTGAAATCAATGCGAAAGCAAAGAAGATTCTTGTGTGTGAAATTGGTCCTAACAAGTATAACCGAGTCTCCTCATGTACGAGTGCAAAAAAAAATATGAGATGCTCTCCAGACTGCTCATGAAGGAACTAATCAGGTCAAGAAGTCCAAGATTGATATGCCAAATCAACTGTACGAACTATTCAGGATGAAGGATGGTGAATCCATTCATGACATGCATACTAGGTTCTCATCCATCGTGAATGAGATACACTCACTTGGTGAGACTATTTCCACAAGTAAGGCTGTATTAAAACTACTGAGCGTTCTACCTGAATCATAGAAAAGTAAAGTGGAAGCCATCACTAAGGCCAAAGATCTTGACACATTGACAATAGAGGGAATCTAAAAACATATGAACTCAAGAAAAGGAGATGACCAATTCTCACAAAAAAAGAACCTGTTCCTCAAGGCTACGACTGTTATGGATGACAATATGGTTTTGCTTACTCGAAGATTTCAGCTAATCATAAAGAAGGTTTTTAATAGTCAGAAGAAGAATGCATCAAAGCCCATTGAGAAAAATCTTCGAGATCTGATCTGTCACAAGTGTGGTGAACTAGGACAATTCATAAAGGAATGCCCCTAGTGGGAGTTAGAACACAAAAAGAATCTGGCTGAAAAATCTAAAGAAGGGAAGAAGGATTAATTTCAAATTTCCAACAGAAGACTCACCACAAAAGAAGCAAATAGTATGGTGAAATTAGCTCTAGCTGTCATGGGAGACACTTCCAGTGATGAATCTAAAGTGGCTACTAAAAAGGATGATTGCTCTCTTTTAGCCATAGATGATTTTGACAATGAAGATGTATTGGCTCTAATGGAAAACTCAGACTCGGACAATGAAGAAGAAACAAATCAGGAAAGCTTCCTAGAACTCAAACCAAAAATACAAACTTGCTCTCAAAAGAAGTTAGCATCTTATCTCTTGCACTTATTGATGAATACAATACTCTATCTCTTGAAAAAGAACAGATCATGAATGCCTTTACTTCTCTCAAGTTTGAAAACAGAACACTCGAAGAGGATAAAATAGACTTAATGAAAAGAGCTGAAGAATGTGAAAAGGTCCTTAAATAAAATTACGAAAAAGGAGAAATTATCAAAATACTCACTCTAGAGTACAAACACTACTCACAAAGAATTTGAAACTATAAGAGACTCTAGAAAAAAACCAAAGTTGAATTAGAAAGAACCTTGAACTGTTGAACGATGAATTTACTCATTAATTAGGTATATTCTATGTTACACCCCATAAGTTTCTAATGTTTAGTGACTCATTCATGTGTTATTCAGGAGTTTTTGAGTGCAAGTATACAAGAAAGGGCCCGGGTAAAGGTCAAACGAGCGCGGAATCGGGGGAGCAAAGGAATAGGCCGGATAAGCTGCCAAATAGGGGCAACGTGTCACAGACCCTTCCCCTCCGTGATGGGCTCTATGACACGCTCGTACTTTGGAGCGTTGGAGTCCGTTCCACGAACCCCCTGTCCACTACCCAAAATGTTATATATATTAAGTTTATCATTTGATATAATATATCAAATAACAAACCCTCGGCCAGAGAGAGTATATTCCGCCATTTTCAAGGTAATCCGTTTACACTGTCAAACGCTGCCTAAATTCAAATTAACTTCAGGTATTGAATCCTAAGTCTACAGGGAGCATACTGCGGAGTTATTTTCTTGAAATTCGCCCGGCAAATCGTAGCCCCGCCTAGAAAAGGTTGTCGGAATTGCTCCAAACTAATTTATATACAATCACAGGCTTCAAGTACGTATTTCTCCCTTCTAAACTCTCGAGAAATTATATGTTTTGGACCTTGTTTTGATGAGTTGAAGTATAGTTAATATTAGTATTAAAAGTTATCATTTTTTCCGAATCTAGTACTGAAAATAGTCTTATTCTCCCAGTAATATGATCACAGTTGAAAAGAGATATTGAGTACGGTTTGTAACTCATCAGTTAGTCAGGAATTGACGATCCAGGTATGTTAAGGCAAATATGTTCGGCAAGTTAGTTTCTTCAGCATTATGATTTAGTTTGAATTCTAGTAAGAAAGCCATAAGCCTATGTATTGTGATTAGCAGTTGTTATTAGCTAAGGCCAGTATCCTATGTGTAGTTTGGTTATTGTCTTTGCCCTGCAAAGCCTTCCATAACCAATCCCAGGGTTACTAGTTGTGTCGACCTCCGCCAGGGGGGAGATGACGTCGCTCCAAGGAGAGGTATGCGTCCGCAAGGGACGAAGATGCGCTCCAAGGTCCTCATATAGTCCATTCACATGGCTGGACTATTATATGTCGTATCAGCACCACACCCCATGTCGAGCTTGGTGCCCGGGGTGCAGATATCAGGAATCCATCGGACTCAGACACAACTAGAGTTCAGGGGTCGAGCGGGCTCAGTTGTAGACCCAAGGGACTAGTAGGACGACTATAGCCACTAGTTGACCTGTTTTGACCTTGTTAGAGGTGTATATATTGAAGTGCACTCACCAGGGCTTATGGGAGCTCAGGGTGGGTTATTTTGTGCTGGTTGTACCTTCTGCTTATGGGGGCCAGGTAAGGTTCTTGTTTGCAGTAGTTATTGATAGATTAGATAGCAGGAGTCCAGCTATTTAGGTAGTAATTCTATCCCTTCTTTTCAGTTACTTTTAGGTCATTCAGTTATTTACAGTTACTGCCTTACATATTCGGTACATATTGTACTGACGCCCTCCTAGGGTGCTGCGTTACTTGCTTGCAGGTGCCGATAGAAGTGGACCAGGATCTTCTTAGATTTCAGCCAGAGTTTGCAGGGTAGTCAGCTCCATTCCTCCAGAGCTAATAGCTAGAAGGTCTACTTTTTTTGTTTGTATAGTTCATGGGTAGGTCGAGGCCTTCTCTCAACCATTATATCACTTCTAGAGGCTTGCAGATTATTTTAGATTCCTTGTGGTTAGTTGTTGTTGGTTGTGTTGGACCTGTATATGTGCTTTATCTTGCGTATTGGCCTTGTGGGGCCTTGCTTAGCTGTTAGTTAGCGGCCTTGTCGGTCATGGCTTAGTTTAGTGCTGGATATAATTTACAGACATAACTAGATATCATGGTGGTCTTATCGGCCCGTATAGGATTCCCTACGATTACCTGTTTCTGGTTAGTTGTTTTCTTTTATAGGTGGCTATAAGACCTTGTCGGCCGGGGGCTGTGTTTACAACTGAGATATAGCCCGTTGTTTTCTTGATTTGAGGATTTGTATTAGTTATGCACCATAGGTGCTTAAGCTCAGTCAGACCAGTTCAAACCCTAGTAGGGCACCAGGTGCCAGCCATGCCTCTCAAGGTGGGGCATGACAAACTTAGTATCAGAGCAGGTCATATCCCAGGGAGTCTGCAAGCGTGCTAAATAGAGTCTTGCCTATGGATGTGTTGTGCACCACATACTATAGGCAGGGGATGCGAGGCATGTTAGGGTGGTTACTCTTCTTTCTCTTCCTGTCGTGCTATAGAGTTTTGATATATAGGGTTGAGTCCCTAATCTTACTGTATCCTGCTTGTCTACAGAGAAATGTCGGACGCGCGATAGACTATGACTGGAAGGAAGTTAGACGTCACATTAGGAGAAGGCACTAGCAGGGTGCCTCAGTTATAGTCAGCTCGATTTGAGGGTGATAGGGGGACTCTACCTCGGTCTCCCCAGCAATCTTTGCCACTCCAAGAGCCATCTAAAGAGGCAGAGGTGTCGGCACCACCTCCAGCAGTTTCTATACCGATGCTATCAGATCAGGAGGTCCTAGTGTTGTTTTTATGATAGCCCAAATGATGGTTGCACAAGGTCAGCCAGTAGCACCCGTGGTTACCGAGTCTTCAGGGGGGCCTGGTAGTTCGATGGTTCGAGAGTTCCTCACACTGAGTCCCCCCTAGTTCACGGGGACAAATTGGGATGAGGACCCTCAGGACATTTTGGACCAGCTGTAGGGATTTTTAGGGTAATGCATGCCACACCAGTGGAGTCGGTTGAGTTAGAGGTATTTCGGTTGCGGAAAATAACAGTGTTATGGCAAGAGAGTTGGGAAAGGTCTCGAGGTAGAGATGTTACCCCTCCAAATTGGTCCAGTTTTTCAGAGGCCTTTCTAGACCACTATTTTCCACGGGAGATCAGTTTTTGCATTTAGAGTAGGGTTCGATGAGCATTCGAGAGTATGCTATGAGATTCGACTCCCTAGCCCGATATGCACTGACTTTTGTAGATACCATGCCAGTCAGGGTGCACCGGTTTATCATGGAGCTGAATCCAAAATCTGTAGAGACTTATATCACAGCTACTCTGCAAGAGGATATGGATATTGCCCATGTTCAACAATTTTCTCAGAATATCAAAGGGATCAGGCAATGCCAGCGAGAGATAGACAATGCAAATCAGGAGCAACGTCGCAGGGCTAGACCGAGTGACACTCAAGAAGAGTTTCAGGGCGGACCCAGGCCATGACTTTCAGGCAGACCATCTAGACCCCCACCTCCAGAGCAGCAGCAAGGTAGTAGACCAGGCCATCGGGGGCAGTCAAGACCCGGCGAGAGTTCCCGGCCATCAAGTTCGCAATAGAAGATAGGGTCAGAGCAGAGTTGATTCACCATGCCACCTGCCCTATTTGCAGTCGACGCCATCTTGGGGAATGTAGGTATGGTTCTTCTGCGTGTTATATCTATCGGCAGGAGGGTCACCTGATGAGAGACTGTCCAGCTAAGGGTCAGAGTGATTAGGACCGATAGAAAAGATCTTCAGTAGGGTCACGTGCCCCAGCATTCCCAGCAGGGCGTAGGCCCTTAGCTTCAGAAGGAAGAGGCCGGGGCCGAGGCAGATCAGGGGAATCTAGCTCAAGCACTGGTCTAGATCTCACTTATGCTTTATTGGGGTGACAGGAGTCAGTGTCGTTGTTGGATGTTGTGACAGGTATGTTGGACATCTACTCTCATTCCATGTATGTTTTGATAGACCCAGACTCCACTTTGTCTTATGTTACACCATTAGTAGCTTGGAAGTTTGGTATTACACCAGAATTGCTTCAGTGAACTTTTTCAGTGTCCGCACCCGTCAGTGATTCTATTATAGCTAAAAGAATCTACAGGGGCTGCACAGTAGAGGTTGTTGGTCGCTAGACTTTAGTAGATTCGGTGGAATTAGAAATGATCGATTTTGATGCAATTATGGGTATGGATTGGCTAGCACCATGTTATGCCAATGTAGAATGTTGGATCAAGACTATTCAGTTTCACTTTCCAGGGGAGGTAATACGGGAGTGGAAAGGCAATGCATCCACACCAAAAGGTAGGTTTATATTCTATCTTTGGGTGAGAAAATTGATAGAAAAGGGTTGCATCTATCATATCATCAACGTCCAGGATGTCCAAGCAGAATCCCTAACTATGCAGTCCATTCCAGTAGTCAATGATTTCCCGGGGCTTTCAGACC
>JACEIK010007341.1:0-76891 GCA_018107945.1 Datura stramonium
CTGCTATCGCAGATGCTCACTGTTTTGCAGCCCCTGCTCATATAAATTAATTATTTGCTCCATGGCACGTTGTTGAACGCCCCAATGCTTCTCTGTGGCATGGAGTTGACTCCAAATGTCCTTTTTAGCTTGTCTCACCATCCATAATCCGTCCTTTAACATTTATTTCAAGATTAGGACCATTATCTTCACATTGAGCTCCATACATTGGCAGTTTCAACCTACAAAGAGAATAATATTTGTTAGTCCATGGATAAAATTACCGAAAACACATGAGATTATTCTTAAATTAAGGTACAAACATTTGTATAAAATAATACTTGGGCATATAAATATGCCCAAGATCAGTTATCAACAATACAAAATCGATTTAGGGCTATGAGCTTTGGCCTAACAATCATGTTGTATTATTCAATTGATTCAACTTTTATATATCTAGTTTACTGATGAAGATTTATATTAGAAATAAAAATCTTTTAAGTCGTCAATCGCCTATTCGAATTACTTTCATGCACTATAAAAATCGCCAAGAAACGAGGGTCAATTCAAACCGATAATACGATGACAAATCGATAGACAAAGGACCGCCGGAAACAAAAAACCAATGGACAATGCCTGCCAGTACCGACTGACATACGCTACTCAATAAATATTAATTTGGGTGGTTCTTTAAATGCTACCCGACGGGAGATGTCCACGGTATTTTAAAATTATTTATATAGTCTTTTAATTAAAAATATTTAAACATACCGATCGCAAGGTGTTCTCACATTATGCTTGACGCCATATTTCTCCAAAGAGGTTCTAAAGAGATATTAAAGTTACAAAAGTGTGATCCACCATCATCAATGATTGCTCTTGGAGTACCAAACCTAGCGAATATGTTCTTCCACATAAATGCCGTGGACACTTTTTCCTTCATTGTTAGGTATTGAATAGCCTTTACCCAATTTGGAGACACAATCCACCACAACCAAGATGAATTTCATCGCATATGAGCTAACAAATGGGCCCATGAAGTCAATACCCAATACATCGAATAACTCAACTTCCAAGATAGGGGTCAATGGTAACTCATGCTTGCAAGTAATGTCACCTTGTCTTTGGCACTGATCACATACCTTGGCATAATCATAGGCCACTTGGTGAATAGAGGGCTGCATCACCGTATTGTAAGATTTTGGGTGCAGCCGATACCACTATGATGACCAAGAATCGGGGACAAAGCTGACAAGCCTCCGTAATGCTCAACATTTCTACCTTCCTCGCACACCTCCAAATTATACCATTCGCACAAATGAAAAATAAGTATGGTTCATCCCACAGTGTTCTGAGCATCGAATAAGAACTTCTTCCTTTACCGGGAGTCATATATGCCGATCATGTCATCGACTCAAATAATTTGCAAAGTCAAGAAACTAGGGAATCAAGTCCTTAGATGCGCCTAGTACCGTTTGTATGGGAAGGCATCATCAATATCAATCCCCTCTTGCTCTGAAATTTCGCATTCCATTCCCAGAAGTTGGATCGCCTAATTACTTTTGTTTTTTTTCGCTCTTTCACCTCAAACTCAAATTCTTGAAGTAAAAACACCCATCTCGATCAACCTATGTTTAGCATTCTTTTTAGACATCATGTACCTCAAAGAAGCATAGTATGTATGGATGATCACCTTAGTTCCAAGAAAGTATGCTTGAAACTTCTCAAATGTAAAGATCACCGCTAGTAGCTCTTGTCTGACAATGTAGTTCTTTGGGTTGTAAGAGGTTTTACTAGCATAATAGATAGATGAAAAAAATCTTCGCTTTTGTAGTCCAAGACAAAGCACCGAGGGCAACACCACTAGCATCATATATTACCTCAAATGAAAGAGACCAATCTGGAGCTATAATAATAAGAAGTAGTGACTGAGCTTCTTCCTTCAAGCGCCAAAGGCCTTCGACATGCCTCATCAAATACAAACCTCACCTCCTTGTCAAGAAATTTACACAATGGATGCAATCTGATAAGTCCTGATGAACCTCCTATAGAATCCCGCATGCCTTAAAAGCTTTTGACCCTTTAACTAAATAGGCTAGAGCAATCTTGCTATTACTTTAATTTTTACCTTGTCCAAATCTCATCCCTTTTTCAGAGATTTTATGACCCACACCATTCCTTCCTCGACCATGAAGCGTTTTTCCAAATTATGCCGATTAGTTTCTTCACATCTATTCAACATTTCGCCCAAGTGCTTGAGGCAAGATTCGAATGAGTCACCGATGAATGACTCCGGGTATTTCAAGGTATCTCCGATGAAAGTGGATGATGAGATTTGGTAAAAGAGGTAAGTCACCGAGGTTTGCCGAACTCATCGTAGCCGTAGAGAAGAATAGGCCAAGTGGCAATGAGCTGAACTTGTCTCAAGAATTAGAATCCGTTCATCTAGTTTTTCATGTATCTATGCTGAACTGAAGTGCATCGAGACCATCCAGAAAGGGCCCCAAATTCAGATGTCCAGGTTACTTTAAAAGCTGGTATACGAAGAAAAGTTCCAAGAGGGGCTATCTTAGACGTATTTGCATTCGTAGATTGAGAATCAAAGATATTGCGTCTCTGCCAAGGTAATCGTGGGCGTAACAGAACCGAGAGGAGATGACTTGGTAGGAAGAGGAAGATATGAAAACTACATATCCTCACTTATTTCAAGCCTAGTCACCAAGAGGCATGCCAAGATGTTATTTTAAGGGCAAAGGCCTTATCGTATATGTATAAATGAGATAATCGACTTAGCCTTTTATGAGATGAATGCTATAGCATTGTGTAGAGTGTCCTATTGGACTTTTCTTCATTTCCAAGTTTTGAGATAGTCCATATTACAAGGGAAACTCGCCAAAATTTTTCTAGAAATAAGTTGAGTAAGTTGAGAATTCCTATAGTTAGAAGTTTACATTCGAGGACGAATGTTCTTGGGGGTGGAGAATGTTACACCCCATAAATTCTTGACATGTGGATGGCCTATTCGCATGTTGGTTAAGAGTTTTAGAATGCCATACATGCTAGAAAAAGGCCCTAGAGATCGGACAAGTGCCAAGTTGGCGCGTCGCAAGGCAAATGCAACTTATAGGTCTCAATTATATATAAGCCTCCAACTTAGGTTTTTGCTTCATTTCACATATAATTTCCAATGAACAAACAGAAATCAGAGAGGGCGAAGTGATTGAGGAATTGTCGTCCGAATACGCCGTCAACGCGGTCCAAACTCGAATTAATTCGTATACCGAGGTATTAGCAAAGAAGAAGCATCTACGGATTTAGTTTCGTGAAATTCGGCCGGTAAATCGTCGTGGTTAATGTAGATAAGGTAAGTGGAATTTCTCCAAATTAGTGTCAATATACTCCTAGCCTTAAATGAGTATTTCTCCCTTCTGGACTTTCGAGAAATAAGAAGTTTTCGACCGTTTTTAGATAAGCCAAAGTTGGACGTATATATATCGAAAGTGATGTTTTCTTCCATAAATTAGTGTATTTAGTTCTAATTGGATATATATGAATGCAGTTGGGAGAAATAAAGGTAAGTAATCGACCACTTCGCCCATTCCGAAACTGGGGCGAAGGTATGTAAAGCTAATTCCTTCGCAAGTTAGTAATCCAAGACAAAGTGGAATAGCGTGATGTATAGAAGAAAGAATTCGAAGTCCAGAATTGAGTCTAGTATGAATTTAGAAAGCGTGTTTTGGAATTTAGTAAAGCATGTTGATAATGTTATATATATATATTCGCACAAGTTAGTAAAGCAATATCGCATGCCGATAATATCTCGCTATAAGATAGCCGTGACAAATGATAATATCTCGGGAGGCAAAGATAGTTCGCATGAGAATCGCTTAAAGCGTAAAAGAGTTCAAGAATAAGAACTGAACACGTATAGTATTTCCTTGATTAAACATGCTTGCTATATGTGATTATTGCTTGTTGAGACTTGTTTATGTTACGAGGGCACCCTTTCGAGCGTCCTGTCGCCCGGGTTGGTAACGTGTCGACCCACCGCGAGGGTGGGGATACGCCACCCAAGGAGTGGTATGCCGTCCGCAGTAGGATGAAGATGGGATGGAGTATTCCCATATCAAAGGATCGCTGATAGCAAAGAGCGCTTTACCCCGTTGTGCGCTTGCGCCAGTGGGACAGACATGATATTGCATACGCTATTAGCTTACGCTTACAAGTACGTGAGTCCTCCTGCTCGACACGCTATTTATATCGCAGGCCATAGCCCGAGCCGGAAACCTGTGGGCTTCCGTGAGAGGTGCTCGTAGTTGGTAGACGAGTGAGTGATTTATTTTCGATGGTTTAATTCTAGTGGTGGCATAGATCGTTTTGTTGGCTGGCACCTTCCGACTTATGGGTGATGGTATTATCCTTGCTTGTTATATATATGTATATATGTTATTTATTAGAAGCTAATAGACAACAACATCGCCACGTCGACAAGTATGTTCGCTTATTCTCGCACAAAAGCCTCGGTTTTCTGCATTCTATCGGGCCTGCACGCTTTCGCATATCTTCTACTGCTCGTGAGTCAGTTATGTTTATATTCGGCTATGACTGGCTTGCTTTGCATACTGGCATAGTGGTGCCGACACCCGTTTGGCGCCGCATTACTTTCCCAGTACCATGCACGAGGAGCCGATCCTCGCATTCCAACACTCATCGAAGTCGCTTCACTTCCCGTCATCCTAGCTAGACAAAGCCTAGAGGTCTATTTCCTTTCTTTTGTTATATTAATACGGGTAGGTCAGCCCCGTCCGGCCATCTTATCGCATTCATAGAGTGTTTGCTGATTGTGTATATATATTTCCCTGTAAGGTTTTGCCTACGTAAGGGCCGTGCGTATGTTTAGTTGTTTAGTGTTGCTTGATTGTGTTGGTCGTAGGGGGCCGTATGTCGTGATAGTAGTGGTGACCTTGCTGTTCACGAGATGTTCGCATTCATTATATTTGAGTTAGAGATAACTAGACAAGAGGGGTGGCTCCGCCCGCATAGGTTTTCCTATATGAGTGTGATTCGGTTACCGATGTTACAGACAGCCGCTATAGGCCCAGTTGCCACGAGGTCAGATACATAAAATGCTATAGCCCATTAATTTCATGAATCTCAGTTAGAGCGCCTCGGCACCGATGTGCTTAGGGCTCGCAGTCTGTGCGTGCCTGTGTCCCAATAGGGCACCAGTGCGCCTCATACCCCCTGCAAGGCGGGGCGTGACAACTAACTCTGGTGAGCTTCAAGTATATCCGGGAAACAAGCATATAAGTCCATTAACTCAATAAACCGAGAACTAAGAAAGTTTCTATGGCTTCATACGTGAATCACACTTAACCTCGGCCACCTTTTGGCGAGGTCCCGCAATACGATTCCGTATATACTTAGCAACAAAATCTCGTGTGACTGTAACCCGTATTGCGCTCATCACAAAGATATCTGGAGCATTCGTATATATGTATATATCAACAACTACGCATAATACATACCGAATTCTTGTAGTAATACGTAATGTCTCGATATGCTTTACTGGTTTCATACCGCACATGATATATTGCTTCTACAATCTAATGATATCTCCCGTCCTCTTCGTACCATTTCATTGGGATTTTCGTCCCATTCTCGAAGCAACAAACACATGCACTTTAGCTATGATCTCGCTATTTGAAATTTCGCCACTCTACAACATGGGGTCAACATCCTAACCTTGTGTCTTACTTGGCATTATATTAAGTGAATTCGTGGATCGTCTCATGAACCTTGTCTCTAGGCCACACTAGATTAAAGTTTCGGTCGTGGCACCCTCTTACCTTCTCCTTAGGAGAACGCACGCAACATTCTAAACTACAATATTACTTCATTCTTAAATGTTAGTTTGAGGCTTAGTCCTTAATACACGACGCTCTACTTCACCCTGAGGTGATTCTAAATTCCCCTCAAAATCCGGATTCATGCTTTTTCCCCTTATCTTGCTTAAGCCGAGCTTTGGGGTTCAAGGTACCGCCACATTTTCAAATAAGGTTAATAGTCAAGTCTCAAACATACTTCTTCTCGCTCGTAGCCCGACCTATCCGATTCATATTGACCTTCCTACCTTCGATATCACAACCGAAATCATAACTATTATCTTGTAGGTACATCCTACCGTTGTTAGCGTGTTATGGCGGACTTGGCCTTTTTCTAACTTGAACGACTATTACCTTAACCCATCACCGAAGCGATCTCCTAGCCCCACTTCGAGTAAGCTAATAGTATTACTCCTCTCTCTTCTCGACTTAGTCACCGCAAGGGCCTCGCACAACTTACGTAATCATAGAGGCCCTTTACTCTTTCTAACACTTTCGAAATCAACCATTCCATCTTCACTTTCTCGCTACTTTGGGCAACATCACCAATCCTGCGTTCTCGTTATACCGGAATCAAAACTAAGAGGTAGGAATAGCCTTTTCTACCGCAACGAAACGAAGACATGGAACTATACCACATCTGAAAGGATGGAGGTGAGAATCCCGTATTTCTCTCTTTCTCACATCTATGCGATAGTCTAATATTATCTGTGTCATCTTAGTCAAATCTATATCTAACAAATAAATCAACCCGTATATATCATGCTTCTAACTTCCTACTTTGAAGTTATAGAAATATACTGTGGATGGTACCGATAAATGTATCACATTGTGAGGTCCCCGATACCTCCTCCTATTGCTATCCATTCTTCCGCCATAATAGGGTGTCACGATCCGACTTTTGTATCAGAACCAAAGAGTATGATAAGTTTTAGGGATTCAACCCTATACAGTACCGTTCTATAGCACGACCGAATAAGAATAAAGAGTAATCATCCTATCATGTCTTGCACCTCCCGCCGTCTATAGTATGAGGTGCACAACACATCCATAGACAAGACTCTACTTAGCACGCTGCGACTCCGTGGGATACGACTGCTTCGATACCAAGTTTGTCACGCCCGCCTGGGAGGCAATGATCGAACCCGGTGCCCTACTAAGACCCGACTAGTAGACTAGCCGAAGGTAGCACTTCCGGTGCCAGCCGCTCTAACTATGGATTCAAGAAATGATCAAGCTATATAACTGCTTGTAAAATACATCCTTCTACGACTAGGCCTCCATGTGCCACTCTTGTAAGAAAACAACATCTACCCAAAACAACTAAATCAATAGGGAACCTATACGGGCCGACAAGGCCACCATGCTGCCTGGGCTTTTGAATTAAGAAAACAAGTGCTAAACTCGGCTACAGACCAACAAGATCACCACTACTAACCGATTAAGGTCCCGCACGGCCATCATAAACAAACTAAAACAATCTACACGGCCTCACACGCCACTCTAGGCATGTGCCTAACTACAAATGGAATATAAAATCATGCTCCTAAGAATAAAAGAGATGGTCGAACAGGCTCCGGCCTACCCATACCTCCGGACAACAAAGAAAATACACTTTGTCTTTCAAGCTCCTGATGAAAGGAGTCAAGGCTCAGACCGCCGGGCCGGGAACTACGGCGGGTCTCGCTCCTCATCTACAAGTACCAGCAAGTAATGCAAAGGTTCTTTGATGGGCATCCGGTACCGGTACCGAGTATGCAAAGAAATAACCGGAAATAACTAAAAACAAGTAATATAACCGGAGAACTAAAGTAGAAAGAAATAGACCGTAATTACAGCATGAATTTAAGACTGTCCTCAACTACGCAAAAGGAGTAGGAGTCGATCTGTAACGTGGCATTCTACCTGCCTATCTATTCATAACTAACATAACATGGCATAACATAGCATAACATATATAACATAGCACACATAAACTTACCTCGGCCCCCATAAGCCGAAAGGTACAACCAACACGCAATCTATACCCCACCCTGGCCATCCCATCTCCCATAGTAACTATAAGCATCCCGTCGGTCCCCCGTATGCACTTGGGCCCGCCGAGCCCCCGACTATAATCGTACCGAGTCCGAGGAGGACTCTCAATCAACACCTCGCGTACCCGCCGACTCCGGGTGTATAAAAGCCGACTAAGGCAAAATATGGGGAAACCGACATCCCATTCGTCCCCTAGGAGACGGCATGCCACTCCATGAGCAACGTATCCCTGGCTCGGCGGACGGCAGCCGACATGCCAGCCTATTAACCCCAAGTGTCATGGATGCAAATTCAACCTAAACAATACAAGCCAAGTTCCCAACTATAATACTAACTGCAAACGATACATGCCGAAACTAATGATAACAATGTGTATATATATAATACATGCCGTAAACCGATAATGGTATATATACAATTTCGTCATACCGTGTTGAACCCGATATTGGAACAAGATATAATATTTATGCTGAGAATCAAGTTGTATAACTAAGTTTCATGATAAACCTGATTTACTATTTCTAACATGTTTTCTAAATTCATATCAAGTTACTATTTTATTTCTCGAAATACTTACTGTGAACTTATATTTCTTTACTAAATTTCGGCTGACACGATAATATCCTGCCGTACTCCTTACTAAATTACATACTAGGCATGCTTTACTACTTCTAAAACTTTCTACTCGAATTTATACTAGTTTGCTCTAATCGAATTACTAACTTGCGAAAGAAACTAGCTTCACATACCTTGTTCATTAACTTTCGAGTATCCGGCGTAACTCGCTAATTCTTCGTGTATTTCTTCCTAACCGCATGCATATTCATAGCAATTAGAACTAAATTAACCATATTCTGGAGGAAAATACTACTTTTGAATATATATATAACCCAAACTTTGACTTATTGAAAACAAACAAAACACGCTATTTTTCTAAGTCCGTAAGAGAAATACTCACTTTAATGTCGGGAGTGTATTAGCAATTTCAGTTTGATTAATTCCACTTACTTTGACTGCGGGTCGCCGTCACGGACGATTCTTACTTAAAAACCAACTCCGTAGGAATGCTCTCGTACTTTATACTTCGGTACTGCTAATTAAGTTTGGACCGCATTTGACGGCTGTAATCGTATGGGATTGTGGCGAAACCCTTCGTCTCCCCCGTTGTTCGTTATCCGGAAATGAAAAATGAAAAAGTGACCAAAAAAAAAAAAAAAACCGTGGGCTTATATACTTGGACCCGAACCCCTCCGTGGCACGCCGGGGCCATCGCGGAGGAAGCCTCCCCGTGACACGCGCTCGGTCGTGGAGGGGCTTTGCCCGACTTCCTCTTTAAGTCGCATTTTTCGAATGCGATTTATAAGTCGCATTTGCCTTGCGATGCTTTGACTTGGCGCTTGTTCGGTCTTCCCCTGACCTTTCCTAGCATGTAAGGCATTCTAAAACTCTTAACCGACATGCAAATAGACCATCTAAAATGTCAAGAATTTACTAGGTGTAACAATTCAACTCCTCGATAAGAAGACATTGAAATGGTGTTGCTGTATATTCAGATTTCTTCGAGGAACCATTGACATGTGATTACTTTACTCTAATGATCTAAGTCATAAATGATTGGTTATGCATATTGTGATATTTGTCGATCCATACAAAGCCTTATACAGATAGGTTATTTGCTTATATATGGAGGCACAACTATATCTTGGCATTCAATGAAGCAAACAATAATTGTCACTTCTTCAAATCATGTAGAAATAATAGTCATCCATGAAGTAAGTCGAGAGTGTGTTCGATTAAGGTCAACGACTCAACATATTCAGAAAATCTATGGTTTTCCTTTGGAAAAGGATATTCCAACTACACTATATAAAGACAATGTTGCATCTTGCATGTATAGCTCAATTGAAGGGAGAATACATTAAAAGGAGACAAGACAAACTAAATTTAACAATTTTTTTTCTCGTGATCTTGAGAAGAAAGGTGAAGTAGATGTTCACAATTACTGGGTTGATAATTTGATCGGACTGTTTACTAAAGCATTATCAACCTTAGCATTTGAAAAGTTTGTATACAAGATTGATGCATCGTCTTCGAGAAATTAAATGAGTGTTTACATCGTGGGAATAAAATACAAATGCGCACTCATTTTCCTTAGCCGAGATTTTATCCCACTTGATTTTCCGGCACGAAAGTAAATAATGTATAATACAAGATATGTGTACTTTTTTTTTCCTTCGCAGGATTTTTTCTCACGTAATTTTTTTCTAGTAGCGTTTTAACGAAAACACATTATTTACAGATCCAAGGGGAGTATTATGAATATAATGAATTGTGGCTTACTTAATATGAATACAATGAATTGTGGCTTTCCATTTATCTTATACATCACATACATGAATCATTTATATTCATATGTATTTATTTAATATGTAACTTCATTCTTTGCCTTTGAAATGATCATTGTAACTGTAAATAGAGCACTTTTGGCTCATGAAAAAATGACACTTGAAGAGTCTTGAAAACATTTGAATACTTAAAGACATTTGGGAAACACTTGAAAGGAATAAGAAAAACTATGTTTCTCTCTGCACTTTATTTCTTGTCTCTGGTTATTTATTCTTGCTCTTTACTTATTGACTACAATATGTAAATTCTAATATTGTTCTTCTTACTTAGTTTTATAACAAAATATTCACTCTTATAGTAAATTTAAAGGACCCAACTACTTATGAATAAATTTTTTTAAAAATTAATTTAAATTTTATATTATTATGTTTATGTTTTTTTTAATTTGATATTTTAAATTATATATCATAGAGTATATTATTTTGCGCATTCTATTTTCTTAAAATTAATAAAGGAAAAAAGGCAAAATCAAGTAGAGAAAATTTCAGAAATAACGATACTTTGGTTCCTAATTATTAATCATAATAAAAAATTTGATTAATTAATAAATATAATAATGATTTATTTAGAAAACTCGCGATAATATATCAATTGAATTTGTATCAGTGTATACCCGCATATATCTATTATATTCATTAGCTTTATATCAAATCGAACATATACCGCACGAATTGATACACTTAATAAAGAAGGAATCATATGGGTCCAGGTAAAATGATACTAACACAAAATAGATAAAATTCAAACTCTCATCAGGTATTATATTATATATGTATTTTTAAAACTCTACAATTTGGATAAAACACGGCTGTATTTTTGATTTGTTAGGTGTTTCAATCAAATAAGCCAATGTATATGCAAAATGGGCCCCAAATAATACGATCACTCTTCCTTTCTCAGAACAACCATTACCTATATATCCAAATACAGCCCACAAGCTCCACATTAATCAGATAGCAATCAGTAAGTCCGCAAAAATGGCAGTTCCTTCACTATCCTTGCTCACCTAAGCTTCAAAACACTACAAGCCTTCACTCCGAAACCCACCATTGAAGCCACTTTTAAGGCTTCTTCTTCAAACCAATCAACTCCAACTATCAACAAGAAGCAAATTTTCCAAGTGGGTGTTGGAATTTTGGCTGCTTCAATAGTGGCTTCAGCACCCTTAAATGCTGATGCTACTGTAACTGGAATACTATGCTACTACTGCTGAGCCCACTTGTGAGTTCAATTTTGCCCGCTCTGACTTGGTATTGGTGACATTGTTGTTGGGTCTGGCCGAAGAAGCTCCATATAACCAGCTTGTTAATGTAAGTTTGTGTGTCGATCGTCTCATTTATTGAAGCTGTTAATGAGCATTGTGTGTTTGTGCTGATGCATAGTGCTGAACTTTTTGTACAAATCTGTTATTGAATTCTGTTTATTGTCATAGTCCCTATTTCAAATTGGCATTTTGTTTTCAAGAGTTCAGTGGTGCAGAACGTGGTCTGTGGTATCTTGATTGAAAATAACAAAATGGCCCCTTGTGTTTGAGGAAAATTTCAAATAGTCCTTTCGGTATTCACTTAATAGTTTTAGTACACTATGGACTATGGTCCATCGAATATTTACTGAACTGTGCCTCTTAGATTTAAGGTACGTTCTTTCTTTAAAAAAGGGACACTCATGATTTTGAGGTACAATTTTTGTAGTTTTTATTATTTTTAATTTATTTTTAAAGTGTGCTGCAGCTTTGAGTTGTAATTTGCTATTGTTTAAAATATTTTTCAGTGTTTGGTGTACTTTTTCTGCTGTGAATTTTAGGATTTCATGAGGCTTTCTTGGTGTCTATAGTTAAAAGAAAAAAATTCCATTGTGTTTTGTCAAATCTAACAAGTGTTAGTTTTTTGACAAACTTAAAAAGACCAAAACTATTAAGTGCATTTTTAAAGGATTATTTTAAACCTACCCTCAAACATAAGGAATCATTTTTTTCATTTTCTCGTATCTTGATTATCCTAACAAGTTTCTTTTATGAGGCTCTAAGGTTGTATAAGTAACATATTGTTGAATAACAAAAGAAAACAAATATTACTACAATATTTTGTTAGTCTTTTGAAATATTGCCAACAATTATATGTACTGATACATTTTCTTGTTTCTGGCATGAACTATGAAAGTGAAATTCGAAACTGTGTTGTTTGTGTAATTGTATGTCATTTTTTAAGTCAAAAGAAAGAAGAGAAAGACTTGATTAAAGGAAAAATAAATAAAAGAGTAAAGTTCTATTCATTGACGATATAAAAATATTATATCGACTGCTACTTATAGCAACTACATATACCCTTACGATAAGATTAATCGCAATTTGCAGTAAATATAAATAATTCCGTGATCATGTTAAATTATACCGATAGTATAAAATTCAATACACTATCAATCACATAACAAATCCAAAAATAAAACGGGCGAAGAAAGGGAAAAGAGTTGATTTTTGTCTTCTATTGTTCATAGAACAGAGGCGAATAATGCAAAGATAAATTGAAGTTGGTTAGAGGATTGCATCCTTAAGCATTTTGTGCTCAAACATGAGATTGAACAGAGAAGGAAGAAAGGTTCATTGGTTGCTTTTTTCCCCATGAGTACATACCACAGCCTCTATTAGTCACACGGGAAAAGAAAATTTTTTGTTTGAATATCTAGTTAGATAATAATTTTTCTTGAACTAGAATGATTTGTTAAGTATCCTATCTATGCAGATTCATTATACTGCACGGTTTAAGGGATGGCATAGTTTTTGACAGCAGCTATAAACGTGGTCGAGCTCCTGACCATGCGCCTCGGCATGGGCAAGGTATGTTTTTCCATTTCAGGTGGTAAGTAAGTAAGTTATTGTAACTGGTGGTATAAAGTGCGACTCTGTATTATTCTGCATTGTTTTTTCGTCCCAGATTATAAAATTAGACCAGTTATCTATCAGATTGACAGTTGAAAAGGTTCATATATCTATAGTTCAATACACTATATGCATCAAAAGATCATAAAAATGTATCGCTGGACAAATATTAATGTACTCCCTCCGTTTCTAAATATGGTGTTTTTTAGCTTTGCACACCTCTTGGAGAAACTATTCACTTCTAAAAAGTAAAATGCATTTTTGAATAATTACCCATAATAAATACCTTAAAAGATTTAGTTCTTAATAGTTTATAAATCTCTCTTCATTTAATTAAGGGTAAAAGTGGAAGAATATCATTAATGCTTTCTTGATAATGTAAAATACCACTTATTTTGAAACAAAATGAAAAAGCTTAAACACCACTTATTTTGAACCGGGGAGTACTTACAAAACTAAATATGTTCGCAATTTGAAGAGAACAATGTAAAAGACACTGTCAGAGGATTTGCAACTGTTAGGGCATTATCATCCGCGTAGTATCATCAATTTTCATTTCCACTTTTTCGTGACTTTCAAATGCTAGAAGTTGAAAATAGTTATGATTTTGATGCAATCTCTTACTTAACAAAAGCAAGTCTCTGTGAAATACCCATCATTCAACTTTACTAGACTTCTAGACTTTATTAGGCTAGTCTTATTCTCTGGATATGTATTCACATCTTTCCTATTCCTCTGTGCCCCCCATTCACTATTTTTGCTAATGGAGATCTGTTATCCATACTTATAAAAAAAAAAGAAAAAAAAAGAAAAAAGAAAAAGAATTGTTTACCCATACAAAAGAGAAGGAAAATGAATGAAGAATAAGAGAAGCTTGCATAAAGGAGACAACCATGTTTTGGGATATGAAATGGAAGTTGACTAAATAAGTTTATTTCCACATAACATCAACAACCTCATTGCTTATTGACCAAAGGACGACAGAAATAATGTGCTGATAACCAATTCTTTTCAGTAAGCCATCACTTCTTTCTGTTATACTGTACCCTTGCTATATATATATATATTCGCTTTGAGGGCTTACACCTCAAGTTGCTATTGCTGATGAGATCCAAGAGCTTTATCTGAGGCTCATATAGAATGAATTCATGAATAAGAAACATAAATGAGAATCTCAGAATCCAAATAATGATAGTTCAAAATTTGTAACATCGCATCTACAATTCGTGAACTCTGGAGTTTATTGTTGACAGGTGATCAAGGGATTAGATCAGGGAATCTTGGGAGGTGAAGGGGTACCACCAATGCTAGTTGGTAAGGTTTTACAGCTAATTAGAGCCTCTTGTGATCTTTTTGCTTGTTTCTTTTCGACATGCCCAGTATACACTTTAGAAGTTTTAATACATAGGTGGAAAACGAAGCTTCAGATTCCACATTTGGCATATGGACTAGAACCAGCTGGCTAAGCCAGGTGTGCTTGTGATACGTTTTTTAAATGCATTATATCGTTTGGTTCCTTGAGGCAAATTTCAGCTCGTGGCCTATTCTTCTTTATCTTTCATGCTCGAAACAAGCTAGCAGAAATGAGTTGTACTTTTTTCCTTTGTTTTACTGGTGACATCAGAATACATCAAGACTATTGAGAAGAAAACTTGGCATTTTTTTTTTGAAAAGAAATAACACTTAATTGCAAGTAGCATCTTAAACAACTCTGCTTACTATGTTCTGAAGGATGGATTTAAATAGGTATGCAATTTATCTTAGTAATCTTAATGGAGGAGTTCACTGAACATAATAATTCTGAACAGCTCAACAGCGAAGTAAGAGAGAGTTTTCAGAAGAGAGAAAGAGAAGTCTTATTATCTGCATTCATTATCCCATACATTGCTTATGATTGCTATATATGTAATCTAAGCTGCAACCCTGTGCAGCCGACAGTGTAATTGGCAACAAACTTCTAACGACTCTAACAACCTTAACTGCTAACCAATCACCTAAGTACCATTAACCAATCAAATGATTAATATGCCCTTTCTATAAGGATTTTTTTGGCATATAAAACTTAATCAATGTATGTTCCTCATTTATATGATCGAGCACCATTGGCCTTGGGAGGTTGTGAATGACTCATCAACCCAATTTCGCCTAAAAAATTATCACCAGTTTACTGTGTTACTCATCTAACCTTTTTCATATCTATAAATAAAAAGAAGATATTCAGTTTGTTTAGTTGTTTACACAGTAATAACGATTATATTTTTATTTGTGTAGGGGAACTGCAAATATTCCTGAAATGCAACACTGTATATGACATCAATTTCCTGAACTTTACTGGAAACAGGAAATGAAGGAGGCCATGTGATACGATGAGAAATCTGAAGCTCGAGCACAAATTAGTGAGTTCCTAACCCACCTTGAGATTAAGGCTTTTTTTCCTTAATTCCTTTTGTTATATCACGGTGTCATACTTGCTTTTGTACTCCCTTCCTCTGTTCCAATCTGAACAAGCCTATTATGTGTTACCATATGACTTAGCTAGAGGAGATTCAGGAAGATAGTTAAAATGTATATATAATGGAGTGTCAAAGAAATGTCACATCTAGTTAAAAATTGTAAAAGAATTTTAGCATGTGGTTATTTAGTCGGTATCTGTCCATAAATTTATATATAACTGCGCCTAATACCCAAACTAGCGTTGACTGTATGACTCACAAATTGGTTTGACTATATTTATGTTAACCTGTCATCGTATTGTACATTTCTATTTTATCTAGGTTTATGACCTCGTGTTATACTTTTGACATATAGTAAAGAAATAGATCTTGGGTCTAACTCAACACCAAAAAGCTAGCCTATGAGGGAGGATTGCCCAAATCTAGATAAGGAGTTCATAATTCCCTCATCCCACCGATATGGTACTTAACACCTCTCTTCACGCCAAGGACTGGACATTTAATGTGTGAACAATTTAATATGGGTGCCAAATATCGGTAAATCATAAATTGGGATGAGTCTAGCTCTGATACCATGTAAAGAAATGGACTTGGCCTTAACTCAACACCAAAAGCTAGCCTATGAGGGGAGATTTGTCTATGAGGGGAGATCGTCTAAGTTCATATAAGGATATCGAGCAGACCATCTCTACTCGACATGTTGGGCCCCAAATTAGTTACCTAAGCTCCAAATATCCAGCCCCGGGCGTGAGGTGGGGTGTCGAAGAATGAAAAGTCCTGACATCGGTGGTTAATGAAAAGAGTGGTCTCCTTATATGGACTTGAACAATTCTCTCCTCATGAGCTAGCTTTTGTTAGACCCAAGATCTATTTCCTTTACACCAAAGAAGAGAAAGGGAAATAGAAGTAGCTCATTAATTGGGAGTCTTATACAGAGAAAGAGCACCCAACTTTTCTTTTTCTGGGTGGAACTTCATGAGACAGATAAATTATTTTGTATCGACCAACATGTCATTTTTAACCGATTCTGTACATGATTTGTCCAGTGGCTTATCATACTATGTGTTTATAATCGGCCAATTAAGCAAAAAGTTAATTGCACATATGGAAAAATAAGATCAAAAAGAAGAGTGAGTTACTCTGGCTGATTTCTAGCAGACTGGTAGCTCTCTTAATTACTGTGGCTAGAGAGAGAAAGTTACCAAATAAAACCAGATATTCAACATAGTTATTCACCAGGACAGTAACACCTGCAACTTCTGTGAAAAAAGCACCTACATCATCATACAAAAGGAGCGTTTTCTCATTTTCTAAGCAGGAATGTCATACGACCAGAGATCAGGAAAGTCAAAGAGAGACTGATGAGTCTGCGGTTGCACTTCCTACCTCAAACACCCCCACCCCACCCAAACACACACACATGTAAACATAATATCATGCCATTAAAGCCGTTATGCCATGTGAACATAATGGCTTTGCCATAAAGACTGATGGTTGGTTGTTCCTTCTATAATTCAACATATTCTTCATATCTAATTTAACCGTTCCCAACACCTTGTAAAACACATTCCGCAAATATTTGTTACAGATTTTAAGGTAAAGATTTCCTGGTTTACCCTGTCCCTTGTTTCATTCTAATAAATGAAACCTGTGATGATCTCTATATAAATATTCATTCTGAACTCCAACTGAATTGGCAGGATATTTGGCTATGAAAGAGACCTTGCTAAATCCCGCCCCAGCTGGGTCTGTGACATTTGTTTAAGAAATCGAATAAAGTACAATTTCTGGATAAGTCGTCTGTTATAAGTTGAATAGAAAAATAGAACAATGTGTTATTGTTCCTGTTTACCACATCCTTTTTTCATCAGTAAAAGGTAATTTTTTTGAATAAACTTAGTACCAAACTGATATTGAGCTAGGTATAAAATATTGCTAAGAAGGAAACTCCGAAAGCTGAAAGCATTCCAAGAAGTCCCGCATTACAGTAATATCAGTAGCAAAACTGTGCATTACACCATATTTTTGAACTGTGGATACATCTTTTCTTCAACAGTGCATAATTTTCTCCTTCCCCTCGAAGCATCTGCAGTTTCTCTCAAGCCACTACTTGTTAAGAGTGGATAGGGTCAAACTCAACCTCAAAAGCTAACTTATGAGATGAGGATTGTCCAAGACCATACATAGAGTCCAATTGTCTATCTCCAAACAATGTTGGGACTTTCTAAAACCCCTGCATGCCCAGGCTTACTGATTGAGCATGGACAACATAAAATGTGGCCCGACATCAAATAAATTAAGATTTGCAATAGGCCTAGCTTTGATACCATATTAAAAATATAGACTTTGGCCTAAACCAAACCTTGAAAGCTAGCTCAAGAAGCGATGATTGCCCAACGCGCCGTAAAGAGTCCAATTGCCCATCCCACAAACGTATGTGGGACTACTAACAATACTCCACATCATGCAAAGCAGAATGGTCTTCCAGTTTTTTCTGTCTCTTTCTCTTTTCTGGCTTATCAACTGTACAGAGCTGCTTTTACATTTGTTGGCATAAATCCATTGACCTATAAAGGTTGATTCGCAATCAAGCTGGTGCCCAAAGATCATTCCACCACCTATGGAACGTTAACAAGGAGATGTTTGGACATACAATCTGCCTTGATTCTGTTGCACTTGGGTCTACCTAGCTACCTATCCACAATATCCATTGTATTTAACAATTTTAAAAAACTATTGTAGTTTGTAAACATCAGATGTCATCTTTGAAGTATTCACCATTGTTTAGTTTTATGTTGAATTTCTTGGAGTATAGACTCTGTTATGCTGAAATGTTATGTATGTTGTGACATCTGTAATAGAAAGCATGTTGACTAGTTGTCTGGGCAATAAAATATATAAGAATGTGAGTTGATTTAGTTGCCATTCTGAGGTTAAGTACTGCCAAATTTTCAGTGACATTGTGACATTCCAATTACCCCATTTCAGATGCTGTTTCTAGAGAAGATGAATCCACGTAATGATTTTTATATGGGTTCTGGTAATGTTTGGTAATCTGGTCTCAATATGGTCATTAACTATTAGTGAGGTAAGAATGAATTCAGATTGTGATACTTACCAAAATTTAACAAAAATAGTGAATTCAGATATAGAATTATAAAGTGTTTGTCAAAAGCTATTCCACAGTGTCTTTTGCCCCATTCTTCATGTAGCGCTTTGCCGCTGAAAGTTCCTTTTTGGATAGAGATCTTTGGGGTTCCTAACTTGGCACCATGATGGGTTAAATCAGGGCAGCATGTATGGAAAATGGTCTGCAAAGCAACCATATTCATATCGCATCAATGCATCAACTGTTAGAACATTTTTCATTGGAATGGCATAGCAAACACTCATTCTTCTGTGTGTTCCCTTTCATTTGGCATGACGTATTTGTTTTGAGCTACTTGAAATCTATGGGCTTACTGGGTAAGAAGTTTCAATATCCTGCAGGTTGCAGCAGCTAACACTCGAAGATCTTAAGTGCAGAAAATATCGACTTTCATTTCTTCAGTGAGGTGGGGCTTGTTTAATATCCTGACATATTGTTAATCTCTTGATCATAGGATCCACCAGAATTAGTTTGAATTGAATATATAGAGCAAAAGGTGGTAGATTCTTTCTATAGAGGAAATAAAAGTAAGTCAAGAAACAGATGGCTTTTTCCATACAAGATGCAAGTTACCTAATGGTGAGGAGTTCTTGCAGGTGCCAACTTTTAGGATCATTTTTGAGCTGGTAATCCAAGTTCCTAACATTGTGTATAAGACTGTTGTACTTGATTAAGGTATATGCAAATTAGAGTTTCATGTTCAATACACTTGAAAATCATGTATAATTAATGTATATTTTGTGATGGATCCCATTGAAATTAAAATGTTGAGCCCCCTGTTTATCAGCACTATTCTGCTTCTACTGTCCGCACTTATAGGCAATATCCCTGACCTTAATGAAACATCATGTAAGTTCACTGTTAACTATACAACATGAAGTCAAAGAGTCCGACCATTCCATTTGGCCCCTTTTCCCTTTCTTCTTTTTGTTTCTCCCAATAATAATGGTGTTCGAACCAGTTTATGCACCGCTCTCAACTTTAATCAAGTTACATTTTACCTCTCATCAACACAAGCACCGGCAACTTCCTCAAGGCTTAGATAAATGAGAAGAAATCACCTAGTGTTAAGAAATATATTATTATGAATGTCTACTAAATATAATATTCACTATACTTCACCATCATGTGTAATAATACCCATTAATTTCAACTATTTCCTCATTGATCTCCCACGCCCCTTAATCTTTCTCACATTCTCAATGATTAATGTCATATTTATGACACCCTTTGGTCTTCATCTTTATAGTCCTATAAATATAGATATTGAGAATCATGTTGTATATATATTTGGAAAATAAGAAACTCTCCTCTCTTATCTCCCTACATTTCTTGTTTATATTAGAAGAATCGAATCAAACACATAGTTTGTAGGATCATGGAACTCGCTTCACTAGTTAGATAGTGCAATCACATGTATATATACATGAATGATACCGAAGAATCACATCTATGAATCCTAAATTCTTGTTATAGAGTTGTTCCAATGTTTTCCTGAGAAAGAAGAGAGAAGGAAGAAGAAGAATTTTTTTTAAAAAAAAATTGTAAAATTTAAGTCTTTCACGCGCTTTCGAATATGTGCAACACACAATGTGCCAAGTCACCAAAAGTGTTAAAATGACATTTTAGACCCTTACTCGGCGTGTTTAAATGACAAGGCTTCTAGTTGAGGTGTCTAAGTTAAAGCGGTGCCAATTTGTAGAACCACCGATGGACGCCATATAAAAATAAGGGAAAAGGGTTCAAAACACACTTCAACTATGTCCGAATTTGCCGTTACACACCTCAACTTTAAGTGGGGTCCTATGACCGCCTGAACTAATTTAAAATAGAATTATTAAACCTCTAACCGTTTATGTGGCAAAAAAGTGTAATACACTCTCCTTAAAAAGAAAAGAGCAGAAAAATACATAAAATTTTATTTTCATAACTTTTTTTTTTTACTTTTCTCTTTTATTTTTCTATCTTTTTTTATTCTCTTCTTCACTATTCTTCTTCTTCTTCATTGCTCCATAAGTGATTCCTCCGCGATCTCCGTTCCGCGCAAATTTTCATAATTTAAAAATATAGTCTTTCTTCTAATCTTCTTCTCTTTCTCTATCTTCTTATTAGTATCTTCTTTACGCTCCATAACCGATTTCGGTAACTAGTTCGGATATGGTGAATCTCCAGATTTTTGAAATCAGTTCAACTTCAATCTCATTATACTAAAAGAAAACTCTAAATGTTTAATTCGACCAGCTTCTCCTCCTTCATCCATCAATTTCATTTTTCCATTAAAAGACCCGTATAATTAATTTTATTTTTTGGACATTTTCTTTCCCAAAATACACAACAAAACACTTGCATTTCTTTTTTTCTTTTACGTATATATAAATCAAAAGTCAAAACAAATCCAAATCTACAAACAAAAAAAAGATTTCATTATTAAAAATTTCTGAAAAAAAAATCCACTACCAAGAGGAGGTAATATAAGTAATCAAGTTATTAGCAAAACCCAAGAAAAGTAAAAAATAAAATTGAATAAAAAGGGAGAAAGTTTAAGAAGGAAAAGAAATTAAAAAACATGAAATTTATACGTGGGCGCATATCACCTCTTTTAACACAAATTTGAATATGACTTTTATGGGGTTATATATTCTATTTTAAATTAGTTCGCGCGTGGGGCCGTGGGTTCCCCAAAGTTGAAGTGTGTAATGAAGAAATTTGACATAGTTAGAATGTGTTTTGAAGCATTTTCCCTAAAAATAATTAGGACTAACCACATATACATATCCAATCATGTATATATCTATAAAAAATAAATTATACCACCGTTTGTATACAATAATGTGGCAAGGAGATTGTAATAAAATCAATAGAAGTTTAAGATTCCTTGTTATATAAAGTGAATATAAATTATCTCATATCACCGACAAAAGTAATCGTAATTTTGAAACATATATTTAGACAAACTATTACTTAGGAGACACTTGTTCTCATTCTAAATATTGTGAAAAAGTAAGTTTCTTCATTTGAGATACTTTCAATCACTCAATAATCAAGACACATTTAATAAAGAATAATGTTTGACTCTTAGCCATGAAAGAGACACTTATATTCTTCCTCGGTAAACAACGAAGTATAACAAAGAAACTTTCAAAACTAATTCCATTAGTTTTTTATTAAACTAGAGAAAATTCTTTCTAAAATAAATACTTCTACAACATAACCAAATTCCATGGTGAAAACACAAAAAAGGAGGTTCAAAACATATTTCAATTTCCAACTAAATTAGGAAGGTCGTAGATGCCTTTGTTGTTCTTTTGCGATTGTTTACAATAAATCTTTAGGATTATGTCCAATTAGAAAATATCAGCAGAACCTCGAAAAAATTATGATAAAGAGTAACTTTAATATATATATATATATATATATATATTTAATAACTACCAAGGCAGTATTTTTAAGAAACAAACAACACATATTAGATCAACATTACTGTTAAGAAAATTTTCGTTCTAAAGTAGCAATGCATATACTAGAAAATCGTAATCTAACCCTATTATAACACCTAAAAAGTTCCTAAGATCGTATCCTAGAATAAAATAGAAAATTAGTAGAAATTTAATTTTTTTTTCTTCAAGATGTGAAACCACGAGTCATGGGTAGACTCATGGTAAGTTGTCCAATGGGATATCATTAAATTCTCGCTACCATGAACCAAATCAAGAGTCGTGGTTAGACTCGTATTGAACAAATACAGGTGAGAATAAGATCCAAGAACCTTGCATTTTTCTCCTAGGGATCACTAGTCCAAACAACAACTCGTAGGTTGGGATCACAAGTCGTGGTGACACTCGTAGCTGGCCACACGTGATCCTCCGTGGTGCCACGACTCATAGGTATGTATGGGTTACATTTTTATTTATGCAAAAATTATGTATGGGTTTTCACATACTGCTTTCCTCATGATTTTCATGAATTTTACGCTATGTATGGGTTACATTTAGAAAAATTTGTGTTTATTTCTATATTCAAACTCAACATGATTTACTTAAATTAAGCATATTTTCAGAATGATTCATGATATTATGATCATATGACTTTAATCGTATAGCTTGCATGGTTAGGACAAGATTAATAAACAAAAGATGATTTTAACTTGTCCATGCAAACTTTTCAGACTTTGCTTATGATTATGAGCACATATGTATAGTCTGGGGAGGAATACTTAGCACCGCGTATGTGGGTTTAGATAACTCAAGTCCCAAACTACATGCCATCGTAGGATAAAGGGTCCATGTTAGTTGAGAGTATCTCCCTTCACTCGAAGGATGAGGGATCCCCGCCAGTTGAGGGTGTTCTCCTTTTGCTCGAATGGGATCATAAGTGAATTCACACCAACCTTGGCAAGGTATAGAGCACCCTCCCAACTAGGGGTACAGGTTGGACTCCATGGTGCTCACATGACGTATGTTTTACATGTAGAACCTCGTGAGATATATTTTCGCAGTATTTGTACATGGCCCATGCTAATAATTAAATGAATTTTACTAGATGACTTACAAATTTGTTCAACCTATATGCATGTTTTACTTTCAAGTCATTGTATATTAGTTTATGCTATTTCTAGATATTTTACTTATACAAAGATGATTCTAGTTTTCGATATTTTACTTATGTCTATTCAAGATATTTTACTTACTAAACATTATCTCACCTCGCATGGTCCCCTATCTCACTCATGTTTTGCATATCTCATATATTAGTACATTTTATGTACCGACCGCATACTTCTTGTGCTATCTCATCTTATGATATAGGTCCAGTATTCAAACTCTCATCTCCTCATGTTAGATATCTTCAATAGTAAAACTGAACTGTTCAACTCCCTACATATCTCCATGTTAGTTTTAGTATCTAAAGATAGTCAGGGACTCCGTCCCCTTCGCACCATAAGTTCTTAGAGACTTTTCTTGCATTTACATAAATATTTCATCTTGGTCAACTCTTACATTGTTTTAGGATAAAATAAGTATTTTAATTATAGAAAAATTTAGTTTAGTGTTTATATATCAGCTTTGCTTTCACTCGCCCACATTTCGTTATGTGATTGGGGCAAGGTCATGCTAGTACCATGATTAGCTGACCACTTGTGATTTTAAGTATCGTGTCACTTTCTGTGTGGTATAGATCAGTCGTGACAAACTTGATATCAAAATATCGTTTAAAGTGTCCTGTGAGTGTTTAAAAGCCGCATTAAGTGTAGCCTTTTCATGGTGGAAACGCGCCACACCTATGAGAAAGAGGCCGCAAAACGTTCTCAAGAAAACTTTTCTCTTTTCATGTTCATGACGTTATGAGATGTTCCATAAGAAACTTATACAGTATTCATACATTGTTCAATTATGTTGACTATGCCTCATCTTCGAGGTAATAGAAACAAGAAAGCTCAAATTTACAGTTGAGGTGCTCTCTGATAGAGCTACTTTGAAACATTGGGGATCGCACAATGGCTTAGAGAAGCCCATTATCACAGCTTAAGTCTAATGCTTCACAAAAATGCACTTTTGTTATCATGAATCATGCATTGAATGCACAAAGAAGATGTGCTCACCTCCCTCTTCGAAACTTTGATGTGAAACCCTTAGGTGGAAAGTGTGTCTCTAAGTGCTTGGGTAGTATAAATACCCTAGAGATAGTTTTATTTGGGTTGTGTGAGCCATGAGTAGTGGGACGAGCCTAGAGTTTAAATATTAAGTTAGAAGTGTGAAAGCCAAAAAGTGGAGATAGTGAATGAGGGAAGTATGTATCCATAATCATGTATCTATAAGGTAAGTACGGGATGATAAGTCCCATGATGTTGACAATAAGAGTAATAAGTTTTGTGTAGATTCTATTGTAGTATTTGGAGGGAGAGTTATTAGTAAATATGACTTAGAGCATATTTGAACTAGAGTAGAAGATCATGAGGGCGTGTCAATGTGTTAGAAAAAGATTAAGTATAGGTGATTGGAGGCTAAGTCATTAGGTGAACTAGAGCCTTGAATGCCGTAAAAGAAAGATGTGCGGCAAGGCAGTAATGTAGTTACACTCAGATTCTAAGCTCCTAAAGTGCTATGTATGCGTAGTTTAGTATTCTTGAGTTGAGAAGTGTGAAGAATGATAGGTATGTACTATATTGTGTCCCTAAGAGCCAAAGCTAGAGAATTTTAAATAAGGTAGATAATTTTGAGCATCTTAATATAAGTTTTAACCCTTTTATTGGGTGGATAGAGGATTGGATATATGAAGTTATTTAGGCAAAAATAGTATGAATCCTACAATGATAGACTTAGAGGCAAAAGGAAGTTAGGGATTGACCTATGAGAGAAATCTTAGCATAAATTTTAGTACCTATAGATGTAGTCGTCCAAGGAGAGTTGGAAATGTATAGTAATATCCAAACCCCATAAGAATTATTTGATTGTAGCTCATGGGTTTAGAGAAGTGGTCCAAAGACTTAGAACGTTGGACTTTTGAGCCAAGGTAGAGATAATAAGGTGAAGAAAAGTCAAGTCTTGAGATACGACTCAGAAAAGTCCTAGAGCAAGTAACTATGGGATGTTGATCCATTCTTATCTGTGTATTTCTTGCAATCACTAACATGATGCTCTAATCATGTCGTATGTATTCATGTCATGACTATGCTCCAAGGTCCGAGTACACTATGCATACTTATGCCCATACTGCATTCCTGCAAAGAGGAGCAACCACTTCAAACAAATGATCTTAGTCTTACTCTATGATTCCATAAATCCTGGCTTTATGTTATGAGACTCGTTATATATAAACTCATGTCTCTCAGTTGCTTAGCTCTATGACCCAAATTCTCAAAGTACGCCTCTTAACGCTAATAAAATCATGTTACGTCATGTATATTCCCAAATTAGATTTCTTGAATGATTCATCTTTATGATTTCCTTTCTCTAAGCCCTATGTACATTCACCTACGGTGGGTGGTTATAACGTGTATGCTAAGAATAACCCTTATTCACATGCCTTATGTGCCTCAGATGAAGTACCGTGCCTTTGCACTTGATTGCTTAGACCTCACCGTGAGTATAAGTCATGATTGAGTTGGTCCTCATGTTCCTAGTGCTCATAATTTATTTTAGCATCCTTATTAATTCTGATAGATAGTAGTAAATGTGTTTAGGTAATGAAGGATGTGAAGGTAGATATTTCTTGACGACACCAGTGTACTAGTTCCATCTTAGATTATAAGTGTGGATGAAATAGGAGGTAAGGATTAATATAAGTAATAGCTTGATGAAATTCGTGTGTTTCTTTGTAGATATTCGCAAAGTTGCAGCATTTATTAGATGGTAAGTAGGGAAAGATGGAGAATCTCTTAGACAAAGGTAAGCTACGAGGAGCCATAAGATGATTATAAGGATAGTTTGAATATTAAGATGATAAACATGTGGACCATTGCATGGAGTGACTAGTGACTCTCGACAGGGAGCTCGAGTTTGTGTGATTTTCATGCTAAGAAGTAGTATTCTTGGGGGATAACTCTATATGCAAGAGATTTAGGTCGAGTTAGGCTTGAACATGGTTAAAGCCGTGTTAGCCTGCATTTTAGTATCAATATGAGTACGTGGAATTATAAGTTGTAAAATGATAAATATGGCCTATGAGTTGAAATTGCCTACGAGGCATTGTGCATCCAAATTTTCATGTTTGTCAAGAGTTCATTGCGATCTCGCCCTTAGTTGTACCTTAGGGGAAGGTGTGAAAGATAGTCTCTCTTACGAAGAGGTGTCTTAAACAAGAAAGTCGCTTTTGTGAAAGTTTTATGGAGGAATCTGTTGAGGGAGCTATTTGGGAAGTCAAGAAGACAGACGCCAAGTACCTCATCTTTTTCCTCTCCTGGGCCTTCAAACCATCTCCGGGAGATAACAGCTTCCTCTTCGTAGTATTCTTAATGGGTCAATGTCCCATCAATCGTCTTAAAATGCTTAATATGCATACATGTCCTCATGAATTCAATTGAGTTTTACTCTCGCTAAATCAACTATTATGTCAAGACCAAATCTCGAAACCGCCTGTTAGTATCTCTTTTCCCTATCGCTTCACTTCAATCTTCATTTAAGGATAAATGATTCTGAAGGGGAGATATTGTAACACTCCAAAATACCTACTATTAGATCTCATAAAATAGAAAATCAATAGAAATTGATTTTTCCTTAGTACACTTTTCAAATTGAAAGGGAGACAACGAGTCAGTGGAAAGACTCGGTGATAAACCTGCTCATGGAAATTGGGTTTCCTGGGCTACTATGACGACGACGACGATCCCCGCAAGCGCATGGTCGTGTGCAAGTACAGGTGACTTTTTTTAAGAACCGAAATTTCGAACCCACAGGTACTGACCACCTGTAACTATCAAGTTCAAGTGTGATATTAAATACTAAAAATGCTGATTATAGAAGCGAGAAGGTTTAATTAAATCTAATTGTGTCAACTAAATATTCTTAATTCACCAAGGAGCAATACAGAGTTAAACTATATAATTATGCGCTAGTACGAGTGCAATGGTTAAGTATGAAACTATCAATTGTCATCTCACATAATTAGAATTGCATGTTCATGGCCTTCCGAACCTCTAAACACGACAACCAGCTCACCACTACATTGTTAGCGAGATGCTAATTCTAGTTCGGGGCAATTAATTACATGGACGTGGGTTTACGGGATATGATTTAGGACTCTCGTATCTCCTATTCATATACGACTAACCTTAGCTTCACAACTACTTCTTCGAGGTGATGTGATAATTCTGGTGTCTAGCTCATCCCATTTTATCAACAAAACAAGTATTAGGTATATTTCTATCCAACACAAATTATATCGTGGAGATACAATCATGCTCCCTACATTCTCATGTTATGGCCTAGGTAAATGCATTCTCAAGCATATGCCTAAGTTAATCTGATATATTTTCATGGTGATCAATCATAAAACAATCAATAATTGAAATTGCAAGACAAAACAACAATTAATAACTTAATTCCACTCAATTTCATAAAAACACAATCATAATCCATGGCTTCAACCCTAGAGGAAGGGTTCTAGCCATTCATATTTGTAAAATTACAAGAAAACATTGATAAAGTAACATACTTACAAGAATTGGTAGAAGAGAAGAGGAATTTGACAAACCCTAGCTGAGTTCTCCCACTTCTCCCTTCACTCCTAGGTGGTTTTCCAGAATAAAATCGTGACTTCTCTCGTGGCTTCTCTAATAAGATCGGGTGTGCTCTTAGGAGTTAAGGGACCTATTTATAGTAAATGTGAGGCCTAAAATTATTCCCGACATGAATAGCTCCGTGTCACTGAGTGTATCGCGGCCATTATGCGTCCGTGTCACTTCGGGAGATAACGCGCGAGGCACACCGGAATTGCCTCAGATGCCAAGTCGGCCGAGGGTCGCCGCGTGCCGTGCAGGACACGCTGCTTCATGTGCAGCTGCGATGGTACGTGCCGGCACGCACGCCCTCCATGCAGCACCCGCCCGGCGCCGCAGTCGCCCGCCTTCGCTTTGCCGCTCGCGCTTGGTACGGGCGTGGCAGACGATCGGGCGCGCGCACACGTATGGCGTGCCCGCCGCTCGGGCGCGCCAGCCTGCTGCGGCATGCTTTATCAGGATTTCTCCACAAAATGCTCCCGATTCCATTTCTCTACTTCACCAACTTATAAATTGGGTTCCTCAAATTAATATAAACCTACAAAACAAGAACTAATCATGTTGGTTAGTACATACATTCACATTTATTTAAAATCACATGAAAATGTATATAATGAATTAGCTAAACAAGACTAAATTAAGATATAAAGCATCATTCGGGCATACTATTTTGCCCGAGATCAATGACTCAAGCTATGGGTCGGGAATCTATTGGTATGAGCGTGGTTGGGACTCTTTTCCTGGCAACCTAACAAGATCCGGAAGACCCTTGCATTTTTCTCCTGTGGATCACGGTCCAAACCACGACCTAAGTGGGTGGGGATTATGAGTCATGGATGACACTCGCGGTCACTCCCACGCGCGACCCTTTAGAACCATAATGTAGACCCCGAGTCATACCTATGGTATGCAAGTACACCCACAGGTACGAGTTGTGGCCCCAATATGTTGAAGTAGCCAAGTCAAACCCAAACATCACAAGTTAAGGTACGATTTGTGGTATCGCATCACCGACTGCATCGGAGCAGTTCATGGTATGATTTCAAAACTATTCAAGTTGCCCCAGCATTCACGAGGTCCAATCACGCAGTCATGGATTGATAGCATGTCTCGTGGTATAATCCAAGGGGAGCTAACAAAGATTTCGACCCGCTTTCTCCTAGGTTATTTTTGTAACTTTTTATATTTTATTCCTATACTACGTCATTTTGGGGTCTTCTTAGAGAAAATTTGAAGGTCCCAGCCGACTAACCTCCTATTTCTTCGCATAACATCAAAATATTCGTAAAATAGTATGCTCCTAGACTCAAGAAAAAGCTAGGTTCTTCTTATCTAACTTTGAAGCTTCAAGGAATCAAAGAAGAATACGCTTACCCGTGTATGGTGGGATTACCGCAAGGGATCTCCTTTCACTCTTATGCCTAAAACCCAAGTTTCAATCTATGTTTTCATTTATGATTATATAAACTCACGATTTTAAGGCAAAAATCTATTTATGCAAAAGTTATGAATTTTCACATGTTGTGTTTCCTTTTATGATTTTCACATGAATTTTACAACTATGTATATGATACATTTGTAGAAAATCTATGTTTATTTCCTATTCAAACTTAACATGATTTATCAAATTGAGTATATTTTCACGATTCATGATATTAAGGATCTTAAGTGACTTCTAATCGCAGAGCTTGCTTAGCTAGGACATATTTAAGACATTTCAATAAATAGTGATTTTTAACTAGCTATGCAAACCTTTCAGACTCGGCTATAATTAAGGAGCATATATGTATAGTTTTTTGGGAGAAGTACTTAGCAATTTTAGCGTGATGCGCATTTTGGATAACCCATGTCCAAAACTATGTGCCACCGTAGGATAAGGGTCCTTGCCACTTGAGAGTGTCTCTCTTCACTGAAGGATATGGTGTCCTCACCCATTGAGAGTACTCTTCCCTTGAAGGAGCTTATGAGAATTTATTCCAATTATGGTATTTTTACCCTGGCAAGGTATAGAACACCCTCCCAACTAGGTACATGTTGACCCACAGCACACATGGCATATGCCTGCTACAAGAACCTCCAATGTATATTTTTAGTAGTATTTGTACATGGATAGTGTTATCGTTTAGTAACATATAGATTTGTTTAGCCCTATATGTGTCATGCCCCAAAATTGGGGTAGGGCGATTGGCTCTCGACTAAAGTGACGGAAACTGCCATATAGCATCCGAACTCTGTAACCCTTAAGCCAACAAATATAAAGTGATGAATGGCGTACGACGCACTTCTTAGCCATATAGACTCTGTATGATCCTAGCGGAATTGATGTACCTAAGACTAAGGAACCCGAGGGTATACATTGTCCAAATTTTTTATCAATGAGACCAAGACTAAGGAACCTAAAGGTATCGCGGGTTCAGTCCTTTATATCAATGAGCGCAATGTGAGAATTGATAATATGTTGAGTAACATGTATGGTATGCAAATGCTGCAAATCTAAGAATGACTCGGAGGACCGGAGGAGCAGTTGCAACAGCTCAATATGGATTATCCTTTGAGTGAACATTCGCGAGCCTTTGCATTTGGGCTGAATTTGAGGAGACCATTGATGACGACGTGGCCACAGAGGATGAGCATGGCGAGAGTAGGCTCGACATACTTGCCTAGTGATGCTGAGGATGAGGATTCTCGAGATGGGGAAGTGAACTTCATCTTACCATGCATGCCTTAATTGCTAAATTTGTACATGGTAGACCTAGTTTTTTTTAGATTTATGACTTATCTTGCATACTTGATTATTTGTAGTAGTTTTTTTATTAGTTTTATTTGTTTTGAATTTCAACGATTGCTCTCAATACTTTTCGGTGATTAGTCCTTTGAACTGACTAGAGAGCTTCCTTATATTTTTGTTTTAAATATTTTTAGTCATTGAGTCATGACTTTTCCGATGATGGATGGATGACGCTCGTCTTATTTACCCACCATTAGAAGAACAAGAACTTGAACCTTACGAATGTTAGGTGCTTCACTTTAGGCATCATTGAGACTTTATGAAATTTACTCAAATGATGAAGAGGTAGAAACACTTAGTCTTTTGGAACTTGACTCTTGTAATTAAAAATGGGCTTAATTTTATGTTATATGCAATATGAATATATGTGTTTATTTGATCTTGATTTTCATTGTTAAGCCAGCTTGTGTCAATGTGTGAGAAATTTTTTATATACTCCATGCTTGTAAATTAATGTATATTACTTTCCCCCGGTGTGTGTGCAAAGCAAATAAGAATGACTAATTTAGGAAGTAAAATAGGCTTCTTTCGTAGCCTTGTTTTTTATCCTATTTTACATACTCAATGTGATTGTCCTAGTTAGACATTGTTGAGACTAGCTCATTCTTTTGATAGCCATATTATTAAACTTAATCTCTTTTTATTCTATTAACTAGAATTAGATCCAAGTGACTCCTAGAGCACTTTAATTAAAAAAAAAATTTGCATAACAAAGAGTATAAGTGGAAAAGTGAAGGGAAAAGCTAAAATGTGTGGTGAATTAGAAGAAAAGAAAAGGGTGAAATTTTCAAGTAAACCTATTTGTAGGATGAATTTTGTGGTTGAATTGAGAAGGGAAGTAGTAGAATGTTCGAAATCTAACAATAGTTTAAGTATGGGGTGGTGATGATGGGCGTATTTACGACTTTAGCCATATTTTCCCATATTTTACTACATGAGAACAAATTATGTATGTTTGCATGTGTTTTATGATATATATTTAGAAAAAGAGCTAACGCACATGATTAGATGCTTTGTGGTTAAAAGTGATGAATTTGGGTACATTTGAGGCTTTTTAAATGAAGATGAAGAAGTCTAATTGAATAAGGCATAATCTCAACACTTGGGTATCACACTGCCACACCAGGGGCCAAGACCAGAAACACGACACACAACCAAAGTAGTGCGACTGGGGGGGTGCGATGTCATGCCCATTCCCGCGACATGACAGCGCACCGCGCCAAGCATGTCCAATGTGGCCGGCAAAGGAATTCCTACTTCTATTAGGAAAAGGAGTTTCAAATCCCAAATCAAATCCATAAAGGAAATACGAAGGCTTAAATCTACTATTATAATTACCCTTTATTTCTATGTGATAGGAGGAGAAGTTTTAGTTCACGAAATACATTGAGATATTTTTCTTAAATTAATTCTTCTTTAGTTCTTGCAACAATCAAGTGGGTTTTTCTTCAATCATCTTTGTAAATATTGAATCATATGTTTGTCTATGAATGCTATTAATTTACTTATAATTATGAGAGGCTAAAACCTTCAAACTAGGATATAGAAACCGTGGGGAATCAATAAGTTAGGATTTGCATAAAGTGATTCTAAACCAATACTAAACGCTTGTATTGTCTTCTCTTCATCATTAAATGTTTCCTAATAGTGCGCAACTTTAGGACTTGCTTGAATTTTTTACTTGCTTGAGCCTAGAAAGGTAGACATTAGGAAAGAAAAAGTACAACAAAGCCTTGGTATTTATGATCATTATATAACTTGATCCAGGAAGGTTCAGATAGTTAATTTTGGAACAAATTAATAATCTAAAGTGAAATCACCACGTAGACGTTCGGTAATTGAGTATAGTCATCCAAGCAGGGACGCAACTAAGCCATTTGGATGAACATATGTTATCGGCCGAGATAAAGTATTGGGATAGATCACAAGTGTAAAAACCCGAAATAATTATGAATCCATGGGGATTACTTACCCTAGTTAATTGCATAATATTGATAAACAACACTCACCTTATTAATCTTGTCTTATTTTTGCTTTTATAAAACCATCCTTTTTTTGGAGATAACATACTTAAAAGCTTAAATACTAGCGTTATTCTATACTCCGACTACATATTCCCGTGGGATCGACCCCAACCTCTTGTGGGTTCTTTATTGACAACCTCCGCTCATACTCTTTATCGAGTGTGAGTTTGAGCATTATCAAAAAGTGGCGCCATTGCCGGGGAATAAGGCTTACGATTAGATTAATTGCTTGTGTTTAACTTTTAGTCTTATATTTTACGTTTTTTGTTTTATTTTTCCGACGGTCACAAAAGTTAGTGTGGTAAACATGTACCAAAATGTGACCACGATCTCAATAGGTATCTTGATGAAGTCTAAGTAATCAAGATGTTGCGCCTCGGCCGCGATGTTAAATAGGTGCTACTTGGGAGGCAACCCAAGATGATTTTTATACTTTTTAATGTTTTTGTTCAAGTGTGCAAGTGTTAAGTCATAATTTTTAATCTAATGTTAAGCATGAAACTCATACAATGTGGTGCAAAATAATGAGTTGTGCATAGGGAAAGCCGCCTAGGCCGGGCAGAGCAGTGTTCACGAGGCACAGGTAATGTGCGCCGCACGCCCGGCGTAATGTAGGCCGCCTCCCCGCATTGAGCGAAGTACGCGTATAAAGTTTGGCGTTGGGGCGGAGCGCCACGTTGGCGGAGAGTGCGGTGCTCCTAGGAAAATTTACTGCGGTCGGGTCGACCCGACCCATTAGGGTCTTTTAAATTGCCAAAATCTATTTTCCCCCATTCTTTCAAACTATCCACGCCGCACACCCCACAAATACCAAGAAATTTCTCCAAAAACTTCATCCTTTCCTTCCAAATTTTTTCACCATTCTTGTGAAATCCACATAAATGGCACCAAACCAATCAAAGGAAAGGAGTGGCTTCTTCAAGCCAAGGGTAAAAAAGAACAAGGAGAACTAGTAAGGAGGAGCATGCCGATGAGTATGGCACCACAACCATTGAGGCGTTATAGGATCCGTTGGGTCACGAGCAAGAAAGTGAAAATGGTTTAAAGAGCATAAAGATTCCAAATACTCACATGATATGTTTAGTGATAAGAATTGCTTGACAATTAGTTTTCTTTTCATGATAGGTAGATTACACACTCTGGTTTTGGTTTTGTATTTAATGCCCTGGTGATTGTAATCTCAATATGGTGCGGGAATTTCTTGGTAATTGGGAACCAAAGGAGAGGTTAAAACAAGTCAAAATTAGGGGGAAAATTATCAATTTTTCACCTATTATTTTGAACAAACATTACTTGGTACACCTAATGTTGACCCATTAACTTTTTGTGAACATTGTGAAGAAACTCCCTACAAGAGACAATAGGCATAGCTACTATTTGTGTCCCTAATTCAATTGCAAGATGGATTTACTACCAACAATTTGGGTATTATGTTTCGGTTCCATATTATCACTTAAGTAGAGAGGCACGTGTTTGGTTGAAAATTATTTGTGTTTGCATAGTGCCCGGAAGCAAGTGACCCATGTTACTAGGGAAAGAGTTTGTCTGTCTATGCTTTGATGACCTAGGTGCTAATAAATGTTGCAATCATTAAGAATGTGTGAAGAGAGCTAGGGTGAAAGGGCCAAAGTTTTGGTCAGGTCTGACCACTTTCATGGACATTAGATTGAGGGGAGGAAGAGGCGGATTATAGACTCCGTGTATGATCCTAGGGAATCGATGTGACCAAGACTAAGGAACCGAGTGGGTATACATGGTCTAGTCCTTTCTATCAATGAGCCCAATACGCGACCTGATAATATGTTGAGTCACATGTTTGGTATGCAAATGCTACGCCTAAGAATGAATGGAGAATCGAGGAGCAAAACCGCAACAACTCAACATGGGATTATCCTCCGAGTGAACATTCGCGAGCCCTTTTCATATTGATCCTAATCTGGGTGAGCCCATTGATGATGACGTAGCATAGAGGATGATATGGCGAGAGTGAGACTTTGACATATAGGCCCAGTGATTCTAAGGAGGACGATTTTGAGATGGGGAGTGAACTTCATGCCATGCATGCTCAACATAAATACACATGGTAGACCTAGTTTTCTTTTTGGAATTTATGACTTATCTTGCATACTTGATTGGTTTGTAGTAGTTTTCTTTAGTTCTATTTTATTATGGGTTTCACCGATTTTGTTCTTGGTACTTTTCCTGATTAGTCCCTTAGAACCGACAAGAGAGTCTAGATTTTTGTTTTAATTTTTAGTCATTTGAAGTCATGACTTTTTCCGATGATGAATGGATGATCCACCGCCTTAAGAGTAACCGCCTATTAGGAAGAACAAGAACTTGACCTTACGAATGCTAGGTGCTTCACTTTAGATATCATCGAGACTTTATGAAATTTACTCAAAATGCATGAAAAAGGTAGAAACACCTAGTCTTTTGGAATTTGACTTTATGCAATTAAATAAATGGGCTTAATTATGTTATACATGAAATATGGATATATGTGTTTATGTGATCTTTATTTTCATTGTTAAGCCGTTTGTGTCAATATATGAGAAATTTTTTTATATACCCATGTTGCTTGTAAATTAATGTCTAGAACTTGCCCTGTGTGTGCAAAGCGAAATAAGAATGATGGATTTATAAGTGATATAGGCATTTCATTGGAGTTTCCTTTTTTATCCTATTTTACCTACCTAATGCAATGTCTTAGTTAAATACTTCTGGAGACTTAGCCTATTCTTTTGATAGCCATATTATTAAACTTAATCTCTTTTTATTCTATTAACTAGAATTAGATCCAAGTGACTCCTAGAGAACTTTAATTGAATTTTTTTGCATGAAAGGAGTATATGGAGAAGTGAAGGGAAAAGCTAAAAGGTGTGGTGAATTAGAAGAAAATAAAAGGGTGAAATTTGCAAGTAAACCTATTCGTAGGATGAATTTTATGGTTGAATTGAGAAGAGAAGTAGTAGATTGTTCGAGGATGAACAATAGTTTAAGTGTAGGGTGGTGATGAAAGGCGTATTTATGCACTTCTTAGCCATATTTTGCCCATAATTCTACTTTATGTTTTGAGAACAAATCATATGTGTTTGCATGTGTTTTATAATATACATTTTTGAAAAGAGCTAACGCATATGATTAGATGCTTTCAAGGCTAAAAGTGATGAATTTGGTGCATTTTGAGGCCCTTTAAATGAAGATAAAGAAGTAGGATTGAATAAGGAAAAATTCCCAACACTTAGCATTGCATTGGCCACACCAAAGATGACCAACAAAGGTGACGCGCAACCAAAGTATCACTACGCTGTGCCCATCCCGCGCAATGATAGGCGCGGCGTGCCAAGCATGTCCAACGATTGTAGTGAATTCCTACTTGAATTAGGAAAAGGAGCTTAAAATCCCAAATTAAATCCATAATGGAAATATAGCTTAAATCTACTAGTATAAATGCCCTTATTTCTATGTGATATGAGAGAAGTTTTAGTTCACGAAACACATTGAGATATTTTTCTTAAATTGTTCTTCCTTAGTTCTTGCACAATCAAGTGGGTTTTTTCTTTCCAATCATCTTTTTGTAAATATTAAATTATGTGCTTGTCTATGAATGCTATTAATTTACTTATAATTTGAGAGGCTAAAACCTCCAATACTAGGTCTCCGACACCATGGGGAATTAACAAGCTAGGGTTTACACAAATGATTCTAAAAACCAATACTAAACACTTGTATTGTCTTCTATTCATCTTTAAACGTTTCTTAATGGTGCACAACATTAGACTTGCATGAATTCCTTTACTTGCTTGAGCCTAGATGAGATAGAGATTAGGAAAAAGAGAAGTGCAAGAAACAGCCTTGATTCTATGATCAGATAACTTGAGCTGGGATCTAGGATATTCAATTTTGGAATAAATTGATAACGGTTAAAGTGAAATCACTCATGAGACCTAATGTCACACCCCATAAAAGTTAATAATTAGTAAAACGCACGCGTGGATTTGAGAGATAAATAAAAGAGTCTCACGCATGTAGAGAAGCCTCTCAAGCCTGCCTAACTAGGCTAGCCGCAAAGGGCCGGGCCGCGACGCGCACTCAGCAGACACCGGCGAAAGTGCACTCCTGAAAGAACCTTGGCGCCTTGAGGGGCGCGACACGACACTAGGCTGGCGCGATGGATGTCACAGACGCCTCCCTAGTGTGCCGCCCTCCATAAAGCCCTTATCATTTTAAGTCTATTTTCCAAATCAACACATAGCCAGAGAGGGAAAGCAGGAAACAATAAATTTTCGCCCGTTTACGCTCAAAACGCCGCTTGAATTAAATTAACTTCGGGTATCGAAGCTTAAGGCCGTAGGGAAGCATTACTACGAAGTTATTTTCGCGAATTTGCCTTGCTAATTGATATCCCGAGCCAAAGTTGTCGACTTCTATAAAACTAATTTATATACGGTCACGTAGTTCAAGTAAGCATTTCTCTCTTCAACTCTTGAGAAATTATATGTTTTTGGCCATATTCCGCAAGTTGAAGTATAGTTGATATTGTTATTAAAGTTATCGTTTTTGTAATCGTATCAAACTATTCTCATTCTCCCAAAGAATAATGGTTACAATTGGAAAGGGCTAATGAGTACAAACGAAACTCCGCCAACGTAATCGACAATCCGTGCATGTAAGGCATACCTTCTAAGGTTACTCATCGTAAAATTAGTACGACTGGGTGTCTATAGTACTGCAGTAAATCTACTGGGGTGTCGCCTTTATAAACTGAACTGAGCCTATGGTGACAAAAAGTACCTTGTCTCGAGTTAATCTAGCTAGAATGGTCTTACTCTGATGTTGGAGTAGTTAGGATGTTATATTTAAAAAGTTCTATTTAATGAGGCCAATAGCCATTTATTTATTTACTGAGGTCATGAGGGCCATTTGAGTTCTATTTAATGAGGCCGCGAGGGCCATTTGAGTTCTATTTGTCGAGGCCTCGAGGGCCATTTGAGTTCTATTTACTAAGGTCGCGAGGGCCATTTGATTTCTATTTATTGAGGCCGTGAGGTCCACAGCGTAGTTACATTTACTAAGGCCACGAGGGCCGTATTAAGTTCCATCAAATGGTGCCGCGAGGGCCGTAATGAGTTTCTGCCGATTAAGGCCGCAAGCGGCTACTCTGAGCTGCGCAGTACACACCATCCTTAGTACTGTAGTAGGAGGACTTGTTTGTACTTTCCTGGCTTATGGGGTCCCAGTAGGTTCTTCTATGTTGTTTGTGTACCTTCCAGTTTACGGGGCCCGATTAGTTTCTTGTTTGCTTATAAGCTTGTTGTTTAGATAATTTAGATAGTGAAGGAATTCAAAGCAAATCCTTACTTTCCTTAATTACCACAGCTACCGCGAATTAGTTATTTTCCTTTTACATATTCGGTACATGTAATACTGACGCCCACCCGTGGCGCGCATTACTACATCATGTACATTCCCCGTAGTTAGTTGCTATTAGCCATGTGGGGCCCGTATGCTTCATTTTCTATGCTGGCCAAGTGTGGGGCCTTATTTAAGTTGTTAGCAGTGGCCTTGTCGGCCAGGGTTGTACTTATACCGAGATATAGCCCATTCATTTCTTAATTATGTCGAACGTGCCCTGGCTTGAGTCGTGTTAGTTTTGTATTTAGTGGCACTGAAAATCAAATACCATACCTCCCAAGGTGGGGCATGACATCTAATCCGGTAATTGAGTATAGTCATCCAATAGAGACAAACTAGTCATTTGGATGAAGATATGTTATCGCCTCTACAAGTAAAGCATTGGAATAGATCACAAGTGTAAAACCCTAAGTAGTTATGAATCCATGGGGAACACTTTTGTTCAGTTAATCGCTTAATATTGATAAACAACAATCAAAATTCTTAATCGTATCTAATAATTACTTCTATAAACCCCGTTTTTGGAGATAACGTACTTAAAAGCTTAAATACTAGTGTTATTCTATATCTCGATCATGGCCTCTATGGGATTGACCCCAACCTTTTATCGGATTCTTTATTGACAACGTCTCGATCCATACTTTATTAGGAGTGCGAGTTTGAGTGTGTTATCGTGCCACCAATCACAATCGGGCCATAGTATAGAAATGGACCCCACTGTTTCAACAAACATAACAAAGATAGTGTGCCGACAAGGCGATGATAGAAACTAAAATAAATGTAGAAGGCCATCCAAACCACAAATTAAGTTGAAACGAACCACCGTACAACTAGTCTACAAAAGTCTCTAAAAAGTAAACAATAACAATGACTGACAAGGCCGTTTAGAGTAAACACACGAATGCACGGGACAGGTCCCGGCCTACACATATGTACATCAAAACTCAAAATGACCAACCAAACATAGGGATCCCGAAAGAAAGGAACATACCAACTTCTTCGGGCCGATCTAGTTCTTACATTATAGATCGACTGGTTTTGTTTGCACCCGCAACATGATTACAGGGATCCCCGTTGCGTGGGACGCTAATGTAGAGAAATAACACACTCGGTATGTAAGACTGAGTTATAAATAAACCAATCCAAAGATGACTAAACCGTAGAAGGGAATAGCAACAACCTCCGACACTCTAGAACTGGCCAACCTAAACAATGGCAAAGAATAGCTGAACATAACTCGAAGGTAAGGTAGAGAGAGATACTCTATAAACCGCAACCGATCTCTATATGTAGACTCTATGCATGAGTATAACATAAGTGATTCATATGCCAACACTTCCGATACTTGGACCGGAGTTTATGAGAATCAAATAGATGGCTACCTGATACTTGGGCCAAGATTTAAGTATGGCTGCCTCGATACTCTGACTAGACTTATTGCCCGATACTTGTACCAGAATTTATACGATTACCTAATACTTGGACCAAGATTTTCATACATATTTCTTCACACATTCATCCATTTTATATTCAAACCAAATAGGGTGTGCGGCATTACCCGATCAGCCTATCTCGATACTCACCGCAGAGGGTATTCGGTAATAATGCAAATCATACAAATGAGCAACCGATACATAGACCAACAACTAAATAATGTAATATAAATGAATCAAATAATGGGTCCAACTAGGAGGACCAATCGAACATACTACTCCCTAGCAACCGACTAGAGGGGACATAAGACATAACTCACTTGAAGCTTAACATGAACATTTAGACTCGAACACGACAGTTTGATCTCGCTAATGGGTTCTTTGAACCAATTTTGATACTTAGACCCAACTTTGTAATACTTGTACTCCATTTGAATACTTGGATTCAAGTTAGAAAGCTTGGACTCAACTTGAACTCAACTAGGAGAACTCAGACTCAATAACCTATCAATAACTTAAGGAATAGGAGTTATAGAATTTCCATTAATCCTTAAGAACTTCAAACATATATACATAAAGGTAGATGACTATATCAAGGAATCGCTGTGTTGTTACCTCAAGCAATTCTTTACTAACTTGACATTCGTTCTTAGTGTATGTTATTCTTACATCGCCATTTTAGCTTCGCTTAATTTCATAAGGTGAACAAAACCTCATACATGATCAACATAACATATACAACATACAATAAAGGAACAACTAAAAATTCCCATGTTGAAGGGTCTCCAACTCGGCGCACACAACTACAAACAACACCCGACACACAACACTTTAAATGCCTTTGGGCTAGACATAATCTCAACATTTAGCTTCAATAAAATATGGAACTTAAACCTCAAATATATATTTAAATACTACCTCAATACATATAAGAAGTTTTTTGGCTCATTCAACTCACAACACACCAATGTGTCAGTGAGTTTACAACACTTTCGATGCTTAAAATCGGGATATAAGCGTGGAATTAGGTGTTTATATGGATATGAGACTCTTTTACTTTTTTTTCAAAGAAAAAGATGTTGGAGCTGAATTGTCCAAAAGATGGACAAATTGCATAAAAGTGGCTATTACTGACCCTCAAGACGAGCCATACCATCCTAGTAAGAGTCTTACCGAGTTGTGAAAAATGGTCCAGGCCAAAGTGTTGAGGCAAAGGCACTTAATGGCCAATGTATGAGCTATACCATCCTCGGTACGAGCCGTACCATAGTAGTCATAGAAATTTCAAAATACTGCACAGGATAAGTCTCCTAGTACGGTAGCAACCACAAATCGTGAGATCTACCTATAAGACCATACCAAGGAGCCATGGAAAAGTTCAAAAGAAGTAAAGGCTTGTGTCTTAAGGTACAATAAGGAGTCATGGATCGTAGAACCGACGAGTCGCATCAAGCCATTAGTGATAAAGTTTAGAAGATTGCCGTAATTTTCAATATCAAACCACGACTGATTGTACGACTCACAACTTCATGGTACGAGTCATACCAGCTCTCACAACACTTAGCCAAATTCAAATAGACATGCCACCCAACGCATGAGTCAAGGTACGGCCTATACACCTTGTTAGCGGGTCATAGGTGAGATCGGCGGCGCTTCATAGCTTCGTTTACTTAGGAAATGGTTCTAAATATTTGTATAAATACTTTTTAGGTTATTTTTAGTAAAAATAAAGAGGTTGGAAAAACACATGAAACACATTGAGAGGAAAGTTTTTGTTAGCTTTCTATTCAATTCTTGGAGATTTTCTTGTTTTTGATTTTCTTCATTGCCTCGGCCTCTTCATAAATTCTTGCATTAATCAAGGGTTTTCTTTCAATCATATTTGTAAGTATTAAATTATGTGTTTGTCTATGAATGCTGATAATTTTCTTACAATCATGAGAGGCTAAAACTTTCTCAACTAGGATTGTGCGAACCATGGTGAATTAACAAAGTGGGTTGCACAAAGTGATTCTGGGCCAATACTAAACACTTATATTATATTCTCTTCATCTTTAATGTTTCTTAATGGAGCGTAACGTTAGGACTTGCCCGAATTCTTTACTTACTTAAACTTAGAGAAGTAGAGCTTAGGAAAAGAGAATTACAACAAAATATTGATCTTTATCGGGTCATTGTATGACTTGAGTTGTGGTCGCAAGATAGTTAATCGGGGGACAAATTTGGATAACTATGGAAGTGAAACCGCTCATGAGACCTAACCCTGCTATTGAGAATAGTCATCCAATGAAAAAAACCACTGCTTGGATAAAACCCAAGTTATCAAGTTCTACAAGTAAGCATTGAGATAGATCACAAGTGTAAAAACCCGAAGTAGTTATGGAAACCCATGGAGAACACTTATCCTAGTTAATTACATAATCTTCGACAAATAATAATCAATTTTCAATCTTGTCTTACAATTGCTTTTATAAAATCTCCCTTTTGGAGATAACACACTTAAAAGTTTAAATACTAGCCTTATTCTATATATTGACCATACTCCCTAAGTGGATCGACCCCAACCTTGTTGGTTTCTATATTGACAACGTCCGTCTATATTTTATCGAAGTGTGAGTTTGAGATTTATCAAAAAGTGGCGCCATTGCTGGGGATTACTACTTAGGATTAGAGTAACCGCGTGTTTAACTTTAGTTGTTATTTCCTGCTTACGTTTCTTTTTTGTTTGTGATTCATCAGCAACAGTGGACGCCACTCTCAAGAACCAATTGTGAACACCCGAATGGAAGATAAGAGGCTAGTGTCCATGGGAGAGATGATGAGTATTGATACACTAGTAGTCGTCCTGATGAATTACGAGGGAGATGGAGTACGGTATACACCTGAGTTAGTAAATGCCTAGAGGGAATGCGGCCGTATAACTTTGTGTCAAAGCATAGTTAGACATTGACTTAAAGAATCGTGCAACTCCTCAAGCCAAAACCATCAAGGAGGTACCACAAGTTCGGAACTTAAGGCATTACCTCCCCATCTAAAATATGCATTTTAGGGGAAAAACAACACCTTGCTAGTGATTATTGGCAAAGATACCCGTAGATCGCAAAGGAGGCTCTAGTTGCGTATTGAAAAAACATAAAAGGCACCGGGCGTGGGACCATTACATACATCGCTGGGATCCTTCGGGAATATATGATAATGCTCAAACCATATCACCTACCGAAGTACGGTCGATGTTGTCAATAAAAACCCAACTAGAGGTTGGCCGAACTCCACAGGAATAGATGGAAGATCTAGACTAATGCCGTTAAGTGAACTTGTTGGGTAGTTACTCCAAATTGGGGTTCTAAATAAAAATAATTAAAACATAGTTAAAACTTTGGTTGAAATCAAGAATGAAAGATAACTAGGGTTTTGTGTTCCCCATGGGTTCATAATCTCTGCATACATACGTGATCATCACCAATGCTTACTCAGAGAACTGATAACTTATATTCATCTAAATGACTCGGGGTTCGTCCCTATTGAATGACTATACCAATCATCGAAGTCGTCTCATGAGCGAATGCAAATTAACCGTTATCAATTTGTCCCAAATTTTAACTATCCTACTACCATAGCTCAAGTTAATACAATGATCGTCAAGATCAAGACTTTGTTGTAATTTTCTTCTAATCTAAACCTAGAGGTTCAAGCAAGTAAAGAATTCGGGCAAGTCCGAACGTTGTACATTGTTAATAAATATTTAAGCATGAAGAGAATACAATACAAGAGTTTTGCATTGGTTTTTAATCAATTTTATGCAACCCTAGCTTGTTAATCTATCATGGTTCCCATAACCCTAGCTATTGAGTTTTTAGCCTCTCGTAGTTGTAATATTGTGATTTGAATTCATAATTAAATACATAAATCAATACTTCACAACTCATAGATTAGAGAAAACTTCTTTGTATAAATCATCAAAATCCTGAGAATGCATTTAAGATAATGAGAAAGTTACAAAAAGGTTGATCACAAGTTGAACAACACAATTCTATCTTCCAATCGGGCCTAATTTTTCCCACTTTCTCTCCAACAATTTCTTCATGAAAATAAAAATAAAACATATTTATATTGCATATAAAATCTCATAATCGAAGCCGCCTCTGTCACATCGCCCATGATCCAGAGGTAAGGTGGCTTCGCCACTGCTTCATAGAAGGTCATTAGTTTAAGCAAGGCAATTTTAGCTGGGAAAAGCAAGACTCTGTTCGCTTATCATAAGAGTTTCACTTGGGCCTATCTGGTGCCATCCAAAGATCGACTTCACTTTCAAATTTTTTGAGTTTTTCACTTAAGGTGTTGAAAGGAAAAAACACTTGCGCTCTGATGTACTTAACTTGAGCAGCTCATCTTGCTACTTGAGATAAACGCCTTCTTTTGTGCAATCTTCAATTCCTCTTCAATACTCTGGTCATGGGCCCTGAGCTGGTCTGCATGACTCGTACCGAGAGCCGATGATGCACTCTTCACCCTTAGCCTTCTAAAACTACCCTTAGTATGGCTCTGACTGAGAACTCGTGGACTGCTTCCATTTTCCACTTTCAGCCTATTTTGCACATTTACTCCAACACCTATTTATCCTATAAACTTAAACAAAAAGTGCCTTAGTATATATCCATATAAATATACCTAAGTCCATGTTATTTTCTTTAGTTTTGAGCTTCGAAAGTGATGTAAACTCACAACACATCAACACCCTCAACTTAAGACTTTTGCATGTTCTCGTGCACATAAAAGAAAAACTAAATACAATGCTCAACTAGAAAATAAACCTAGGATACTACAACAATACTACCAAACTTGCACTATACATTCAACAATGTCTTGAGTTTTCCCATGAACCAACACGCCTATCGCACCAAAAGCAACCATAAAACATGCTAAAAGGGATCAATACATGTCATCTAGCTATCAATGCCCAATCAAGTCATCATCGATGTTTTTCTACATAGACCAATGGTAAAGGTAAACAAAATCCATGTACCCTCACAACAAATGAAGTCCCACTCATAGATATAGTATCAAATATTGCATGGGACTAAACAAGTAATGCACTCACTCTCACAAAGAAGTCTCAAGTACTATGTATCAGATACCATAGTCTTGCCCTTATTTTATCTACTTCGGTTTATCGATGGCCTGACACGATCACTATAGGACTTGTTGTGACTTGTAATGTAGGCTTTAGGGCTAGACATGATGTAATATGAAAGATTTTATAAGTGACTATCCCTTCCGTGGCACTACATACATTGGTTTCACCATTCACCTATTTAACCCTTTTAATCTTTCATTCCCTTTCTTCCTGCTTTCACTCTCTTTATGTGTACATTTGTATGGGTAATGGTGTACTTTCAACTTTTTCCAACATTTTTGTTTTGAATTTTTCTTTTTCAAGATTTTCATATTTTTCATCTCTCTTTTTTCTTCACACCACACCTCATTTTTAACCTTTCTTTTTTCCTTTTCTCGTTCCCACCATTTATGCACCCCTACTATAGATACCTCATCTTAGGCATTTTGCCTATGTTGATGTTCACAATATCCAAGGAAATCCACTGTGGCCAAAGCAAAGTTCATTATAAATAAATGGTACAATTAATCATTTCATCAAAGAAAATTGGCCTATTAAAGGCTCAAAATTGGGATCAAGGGAATCATATGATTTGCAGGGTTATTTAGTCTAAAAGTGAGCTTAACAAAATGGCCTATGATCATATCCTAATCAACCATCCTTAGCCTATGCAAAGACCAACCAGGCAAGTTCTAGATCTTCAACACGCACTAAACTAAGTATTACACCTCACTCACCATGGCACATAACTTATATTCACCTTACCAAATACGTTTACACATGGCTTAACAAGACCTCATTCTAATAAATCAAATGACATCAAAAGATCCACGTAAATCATGCATGCATTCACAAATACATAACTAATGCATCAAAATATTTTAAACAATACTTAAAATCAAAACTAGTGCGCTTTACTGACCGAGTACTCCTAATGCTATTTCCTAATTAAACAAAAAATCACAAACTAAGAAATCCAAACATGTTGGTTCTACTAGATAGCATGTCCGGTGGAAAAGAGACACACCAAAAACCCTGACGAATCAAAAAATTCCAAAATACAATTACACCCTCCCTTTTGAAAATTAAGCTTCATCCCCGGCTCATGAACTACAAGAACATAGGAAGGGAACATACCCGTGGCGCTCTAGGCGCTCCCGTCATCCCGCTGAGAAGGTACCCTGCCTACAATTGTGGCTCTAGTGGTGGTTGCGCACTCGATGAAGTATCCATAGGGGAGTGGTTACCTCACGCAGTTTTGCCACTTCTACGGCCTTCAGGTCGGGCCTCAGGCTGAAGGTGGCTCACCCGTAGGGTCACTGGCCACCGGCAAGATCGGCTGAGACATGGTGGAGCCGCCGCCTCTAGCTTGCTCCCCGCAACTTTGACATATGTGAGTCATGAGTCCGCAGGCTCTCTCGCTTCCGCCTGCTTACGTTCTTTCCTTTCCTTCTTCCTTCTCTTTCGTACCTCCTCTCCAACATCCTCGTGCTCTTTCCCTTATCTCCAAGCTACCGTCGGCTCCCAATATGCCGCCAAATCAATCTCCTCACGAGCTCGCATCGAGGTTTGGAAGAGCGGGGGCTGCTATGACCGCCGGTTTTCGTGATGACAACTCCCCAGCTACTTGGCTCCGAAGATTCCCCAACTCTCACTGAGTTCCGCCGGTGTTTGTCTCCGCCTCCACCATCCACACATTGAATTGGCTCTCCAATCCATCCAGAGAGCATGTGGAGCCCGAGATGCAAGATCTATCTCCGCCTTGACCCATGGCTTTATGTGTTCCATCATAGCTTGAATTTTTTGTTCATCCATGGTCAACCGCTTGGCCAATTTCGTAGGAAGCCGCGAGGTACTAGAACATGCCCTATCGGAGTTTGAGTCTCAGCCTAGGCCGTGGTGCTTTAAGTGCTAGGAGCCGACTCTAAATGACCCGCATATGTAGCCGGTGTCTCGCGCTCGCTCCCGTAGTGGGACATTCACCTATGTGCCCCCTACTAGCCGGATCGCCGGAATTGCGCGAATCCCGGCTCTGGCCACGGTTCATCTCATCCTGCATAAGGCCGATGTTTTCAATCCTTTGGCCTTCGATCATACACTCACCATCGTAGCTGGCACTCCCCGCCTCGTGCATAGTCTCGAATACAAGACTGTGAATGGAATGTAGTGCCTACCCCACCGCCCGCCCCGTATCTCCTCTCGAGATGAGATCGTCGAGATTTTGATGGGATAATGGAACATGAGGCATGCAACCAAAGCCGCTTCCGTTAGCACTCAATGTGTTACGTTGACCGTGGGTGCTAACCGGTGGTGTACTAGTGTCCAACAAAGCTTTTGCTATGAAGTTAAGTGAGTTCTTTGTCACCTCGCTTTCCACCAGAACCCACTGTATTCTTCCTGGCTCAGCAATCATACCCGCCAACCATCAGAATCGCTCCGCTTTCCCGGACTCCCAAATTCCCGGGACCGCTTCATTGCCTCTACCTTGCAATCGCACTCACGCATCATCCGTGTAGGCACGACCTGTGGTCCATGTAACCCAAGAGATGGGTTCGCCCGATATGTCTACCTTCGGCCCTCGGACCAACACACTCTCCGCCGGGGTTGGTCTTTTTATTTTCCGTCCTTCCTTTGCCTTTTGCTCCATGGTGGCCAAATAATTGGCATGTAACTCCCAACCACCTCTCGTGGTATACTGAGCTAGAGTCTTGGCCATCCACTTGAAACCATAGAAGCTCAATATCCGCTTCATCTCCTCAACTTCATTCGTTGAGTTTGTGAGGACTGGGCGTTCCTCCCGGATGTTTCGCTCTTGGCTTGTTTTTGGTGGTGAGAGAAATGCCCGCCATAAATCTCTCTAGCTCCCGCACTCCATCGACCGTGCGCTCTCTCCTCTCGGGACGTGGGTCTGACCTCAGACAAACATTAGGAGCCTCTTGATTCATCGCTGCCGCTTGGCTTCACCTCGATTGGCCCTCAAACCTTCTTCTGCATGAGTCATTTCCCGACTCATGACATTCTCCCCCTAGCTCCCCCTCCCTCACTGGGAGCTGGTTAGATGTGGCGCAATGTCACTTGTTCTTTTGCTTTTGCCCTAGTTGTTATGGTTTCGTCAAGACCGGGCATCTACCTCGTAATCTCGATCAAATCCAATAGGGGAGCTTGTTCCGCTCGCTCGCCTCGGACTCATATGTTTCATCAAGTAATGTTCTCCGAAATGCTTTTGGATGCTTTGCGCTCATTGTCATTGTTCTTGTAGACAAAAGAGTTAGAATTCCATACACTTTGAAAGAAGAACTAGAAAAAGAATTTTAGATTCTCAACACGGGCTGACGCACAGGTCATACCAAGGAGATACGACTTGTATGAAGTCCCAGAAACTCCGTATGCTCATTAAGGCTCATAGGTATGACTCGTACCACGAAGGTACGACCCGTATCTTGAGTTTCGATGAAGCCCCAATACTACATTTTCTCTATATTTTTTCCATGACTCGTGGTATGACCCTCAAGTCAATTTCACGAGTCTAGGTAGGACTCTTTCTACCTCATCCCCGCTTACCCTTGCTCGTGTCTTGTATGAACTGAGAATTATTCATAGTGAGAAACTACAAATCGTACCGTGTTTTATACCATTTTCTTGACTTATTCAATTTTGTTCACTTACAGGATTCTTTTCATGATTTGGATACTCGTATTTCACTGTGTCTAGGCATATCATTCAATCAATTAAATACTACTCATCCCTCCCCTTTTTAATCATTACCCGTAACTCAAGTTTAAAAGGCTTCAATTCACAAATATCATGTTTTCCTACCATTTATGGTTCAATAACATCCATGATCCTTGTATTCGATTTTTCGAGCAAAAACCATCATTGTGGTTTTAATAGTGATAACTCAAGCAAGTTAAGATTTTCGATATTCAAATTTTAATAATTACTTGTTGCTTCTTTCTCGACTAGTAATCACAAATGCGGGTTGAAACGCACTTAATTTAAGCAAGAAATTGCTCGTAGATACTTTTCTTTTGAGTCATGGGTGTGAGGGATTCGTAGGTAGGGCTCGTTATTTTGATTTTGTTTGCATGGGAAGAAGGGTCGTGTGACTTTTGGTTTTAAAAGAAGAGAAGGGCCGATTTGAAAAACTGGGGTTGATTCGAGTGATTTTTAAAAATTTTGACCAATACGACTCATACCACGAGTCTTAAGAAGCTCTACGACTTGTCCCTTGGACCCGTAAATCGTGGTTTTGGAAACTTACTTGGGGACTCATTTGTGTACATCCTACGACTCGTACAAGATGGGTACCGTCCATATGATGACTGTAGGTCTTTTCTTGGAATACATCTCTCGAACATCACCACACCTCCTACTACGGCTCATAGGATGCCGTTACTGAATCGTACCGAGAGTCAGAAACGCTTTTTTCAGCGCTTTTCGTCTGCTTTTGTTTTCCCCGCATACCAAGCACACATTAGTTCACAACTGGGTTGCTTCCCAAGAAGCACTTGATTTAACGTCACACACGACGTGTGGGCTCCACCACGCGACATCACTAAGCCACCACTTGGGCTGCCTCCCAAGAAGAACCCTGATTTAATGTCGTCGCACGACCTAGTCTCGACTACTCGCACTTGTAAGTGACTTGATGTGCTGTGGATTTACGAAAAGACTTTTGACGCTCAAAACTAAGAAAATAGCATGGACTTAGGTGTGTTTATGTGGGATATAAGGCACTTCTTCCTTTGGCTGCAGGATAAATTGGTGTTGGAGCTAAAAATGCAAAAGAAAGCCCGGCATGCAAAATAGGCTCAGTCCACAAGATGAGCCGTAGGAAGGTCCTACAAGCCGTACCGATGACCGTGAAAAGTTGTAGAAGGCTAAGGTTGAAGAGATGCAATTTATAAAACTCAGCACGATTCGTACCAAGCTTGTACGAGTCGTGGTGATGAAGTCGTGAAAAGATTCAAAAAATTTGCATAAGAGGCTGACTCTTGCTATGGAAAGTAAGTACGAACCGTAGGGAAGCAAGATATGAGTCATACCATGGCGGTCAAGTGATAAATCCTAAAAATTTCAAAATTTCGTAGTCAAGCCACGGAGCTCAAGCATTTTATCGTAGGATGGAGGTACGAGTTCACTTCAGATCCAACACTTAGCCAAAAATCCACTACCATGCAAGGTAAGGAAAGGATGGTAGCTGGGCCGAGGATTGTGCTATGGGTCGTAGGTTGACTTCCGTGACAGCAAGGAACCCGCATAATGGAAATTCACCCCGCGCCTAGGAAAAGGATTCCTTGTGTTTGTATAAATACTTTTAGGTTTTATTTTTTTTAGGGAAGTAGATAGTAGTCGCAGAAAGGCCGGCCGAGAGCAGATTTGGTCGAAATACATTAGAGAAAGAGAGAATTGGTGCTGATTCGGGAACAGGATCAACCTTTTCTTGGATTCATTTGTTCTTGCTATTTGTTCTGAAGATTTTGGCTGAAAGTAATTAAAGGAAGTGTTTTTCTCATTCATAATTGTAAGTATTGATTTATGTTTTTAATCAAGAATGCAATTCACAAACTTACAACTATGAGAGGCTAAACCTATAGCTGGGGTTGTGGGAACCATGGTGGATTAACAAGCTAGGGTTGCACAAGGTTATTTTAAAACCAATACAAACACTTATATTGTATTCTCTTCATGCTTAAACGCTTTCTAATAGTGCGCAACATTAGGACATGCCCGAATTCTATTTTCTTAAGACTAAGAGGTAGAGATTAGGAAAAGAGAATTACAATGTAGCCTTGATTTTGATAATCATTTTATTAACTTGAGTTTGTCAGCAGGATAAGCAACTGAACTTAGTGATAATGTATAGTTTGAAATCGCTCATGAGACTTGGTTGAGTTATTGAGTATAGTCATTCAATAGAGATTGGTCTGGCCGTTTGAATAAACCTAAGTTCTCGCCTCATAAGTAAGTATTGGTGATAATCACGCAGTGTATACCCAAAGGGTTTATGAACCCATAGGGAATATAAACCCTAGTTATCTTTTATCATTGACTCAAACTAGATTTTTTATAATTGTTTTTATTATTGATTTTATTTAGAATCCCCACCTTGAAGTAACTACCTCACAAGTTCACTTAACAATAATCTAGTTCTCCATACTTCGTGGTTCGACCCCAACCTCTAGGTCACCCTTTATCACGTCTCGCTCTATACTTCAAAGAAGAGGCGGTTTCAGTGTTATCAAAAAGTGGCGTCGTTGCCGCGGAATATGGCTAAGACTAGTTTATTAGCTTGTATTTGACATGTTGGTAGATACGTGCTTTACGCCGTCACTCCCTACCTTGGGAGGCAGGATCGCACCCGGTGCCCTACTAGGATCTAGACTCAGCTGACCTACCGAGTCTAAGCACTTCGATGCCAAGCCGGCTCTAGCTTTGGTTTCCCGTGAAAATGATTCGCTATATAATGGCTGTGGAACACACCCTCCAAACACTGCTGCCTATAGCCACCGTAAGGATATAAATAGCTAACCGTAACAACCAACTACAAGGGATCCTATGGGCCGACATGGCCACCATGCTATCTAGTTATATCTCGAGAAATGAAATCGAGCACTACACCGATCTATGACTGAGAAGGCCACCAACTAACAACTAATAAGGCCCCACACGTGCCAATAAGCGCCTAACTACTGTGAAAATATACAATCTTCAAGCCCCTAGGAATAATAAGATGGTCGGGATAGGGCCCCGGCCTACCCATACTGCATAAACAAAAAGAAAGTAAACCGATCACGGAAATAATATAGTCCCGTGATACGCTTATAGCTTAAATTAGTCGTGCTGTCTAAGCATTTTATACATTTTCATGTGATTTTATATAAAAGTGAAGATATGTGCTAACCAACATGATTAGCCTTTGTTTTGTAGGTTTTTGATGACTTTTGAGGAGCTAATTCATGAATTGGTGAAGCAGAGGCTTGGAGAAGGAATCAACACGCGAACGCCGGTAAAGAGGAGGTTCAAATGCCACCCGCGCGTCGGTAACGTGCTGGCAGCAAAGCCGCTGAAGCACTTCATGCGCTGTAGCAACGTGGCCACGGCATGAAGGGTCCGCGACCAAGAGTGTGTGACGCGCTCCAAGCAAATAAGCCACGCTGCCATCGCGGCAAGGTCTCGCCGAGGCCGATTTTCGGTTAAATCTGAGCTCGTGATGCCTCCGTGTCACGGAGTAGTTGCTCCGCGATACACTCCGTGACACGTGAGCCGTTCCACGACAGCCAAATTATGCACGTTCTCCATTTACTTTATAAATAGGACCCTTAGCTCTTATTTCCATTTGGTCACGATTTTATTCCAGAAACCGCATAGGAGTGAAGGGAGAAGCGGAGAACTCATCTAGGGTTTATCAAAGCCCCTTCTCATCTACCAATCTCATGTAAGTGTGAGTTAGGGAAGTAGATTAATAGTAGATTATGAGTAGATTAACGTAGTTTTATTAACATGAATGGCAAGAACCCTTCCTCTAGGGTTGAAGCCATGGATTACGATTGTAATTCTATGATATTGTTTTGGGATTGAGTTATTGATTGTTGTTTTCGCCTTGCATTCGTTTTTGTTGGTTGTTTATGATTGATCACCATAAAAGCATATTGTTAGCTTGGGAAATAGCTTGAGAAGGCATTACCCAGTCAGACATGAGAATATGGGGAAAGATATAATCTCTTGAGATGGTTCCGTGTTTGGATAGACATTTACCTAACACCTGCTTGGTTGACACACGGGGTATGAAAGACCAACTTGGGATGTCACATCACCACTTAAGAAGTAGATGGGCGGCTAGGTTGCGTTAAATGGTTAGACGTACTTAAAGTCCTATAATTGTTTCCCGTAAACCACAACATAATTGATTGTCTTACTGTGGTGTCAAACTCCTCGCTCACAATGATGCTGAAGTGAGGCTAGATTCGTGTTTAGAGGCTCGAAAGACCATGAACATGCAATTCCAGTTATGTGAAATAACAATTGATAGTCCTATACTTATTCCATTGCAAATCTTATTATCGCATGATTAATCGGTTTTAACCCTATGTTGCTCCTAAGGCACTTTCAGAATATTTCGTTGACCCAAACTTAGACTTAAATATCCTTCATCGAAAATGTCTATAAATCAACACTTTAGGGTATTTAAGATTCATTAATTATAAATGGATAGTTAGAGGAATGGGTCCAAATTCCTGGGTTCGATAATCCCGTTTTAAAAAGAGCCACTATATTGTTTGCACGAACTGCATTAATTCTGCAGCTCAATATAAACCTCTATATTTCAAGCCCATGAAAGGAGTTGAAGGCCTGTATCGCCGATCGGACTACGAGGGATCCGCTTCTCGTCTATGTACCGCAGTAAAGTGAAGGAGGAACTAACGGGATCAAAATTTATCGGAAGTCTAGAAGAGAGAAATACTCACTTAATGCCGGGAGTGTATTAACACTAGTTTGGAGCAATTCCAATCACTTTGACTCGGTGGATCGACGCTTCGCCGGACAATATTCGCAAATCTAACTCCATAGAAATGCTCCTCGTAGCTTTATACTTTGGTACCCAAAGTTAATTTTGAGTTTGGATTGCATTTGATAGCGTAATCGTACGGAAATTTATAGTAACCCTTCATCCTCCTATTCGGTTGTTTTTACCAAATTTATATGAGAGATGACTTAAAAACAATGCTGAGTGCCTTTATATACTTGGGAAACCCTGGGCATGGCAACGTGGCACGCCGGTCATTGCGCCAATATAGCTCCGATCCACGTTGGCCATCGCGGAGGAGGGGGTTCCGCCACATTGCCCCTCCGGCAACGCCGCTCTCGCCTCCTCTTGAGAAAATCCAACTTGGCACTCGCTCTATTTCCTAAGTCTCTATTCTCTAGCATGTATGGTATTATAAAACCCCGAACCAACATGCGAATAGGCCAACTAAGTGCTAGAAACTTATAGGTGTAACATCCTCCCCTTAAGAACATTCGTCCCTCGAATGTTACCTTTGCTTGCAAGAATCTTAACTTGCCACTATTTATTCTCGAGAAATTTCTGAGTCTCCCCGTAATATGGACTATTTGAAAACTCCCAACAGAAGTCCAATACAGTACTACACACAATAATATAGCATTTATTTCACACAACCGAAGTCAACCATCTCACTCTATACATGAGTATAATGCAACTCATAAAACAGCAATAACAACATACCGTCGACTAAGTCTAAAATAATCAGGTTTCGACTTTCATATCTTCTTCTCGCTTCCCAAGTCATCTCTTCTTGGTTCCTCGTTACACCATAATACTTACAAGCAACATCTTTAGTTCTAGTCTACTTCGATCTCGCCGTCTAGTATGGCTACCGGAACTTCTTCATAGGCTAACTCTTCAGACCAACATCTTGACCTGGACACCGAGGGATCTCCTATGCACTTTCTCAACACATTGATACGTGAAAACTCGGGTGGACAGATTCTAATTGAGGTAGATCTAATTCATATGCCACCGGCTATTCTTTCTAAGTGAATCCGATAAGGCCTAACAAATCTCAGGCCGAGCTTGCCTTTTCGACAAATCTCATCACACCCTTCATGGGCGAAAACCTTCAGAACACCCACCACCGACATTAAATTTAAGCCAGACTCACGTCAAGATAAGATTTCTCAAGGCGACTTCAAGTGCTAGGAAGACGATCCCCATAAGCTTTACTTTCTTCTGATCGATGAATAATATTCGCCTAATCAAGCCGATTCTCCTACCTCAAACCAACCAAACTCGACGATCCGCACTCGCCCATACAACGCTTCAAGGCACCATCTGAATTTCTGAATGGTAACCGTTATTATAGGCAAATTCAATGCGCATATGCTTTATCCTGAGCTACCTCCAAAATCTAACACACATGTGCCATAACATATCCTCAAGCGTTTGGATGGTACGTTCTACTCGCCTGTCTGTTTCGAGGATGGAAGGTCAGGCTCAGGTTAACCCGCGTCCCCAAGCCTCTAAAATGATTGCCAAAACTTAGTTGTAAACTATGCCCCTATGTCGGAAATAATTGACAATGGAATGCCATGCAATCTGACTATTTCTTTAATATACAAATTTCAAAGATAATCTTCAATAAAAGGTAGCCCCCATCGGCAAAAAGTGAGCCGATTTTAAGTTAACCCGTCAAAAATTACCTGCATCGAATCATATTTATGCCTCGGTGCGGGGTAATCCCCGTTTACGAAATCTATATTAATTAAGCTTCCCATTTCCATAGAGGCACAACTATATCTTGTGTCGGCCCGCCCGGTTTTTAATGTTCGGCCTTTACCTCGTTGGAAACTGGAACACCGAGCTACAAATTCTCGCTATCCCCTTTTTTTCATTCCCGCGCGTGATCTTCCTTTATATCATGTACATCTTTTGTCGAACCCGATGGAGAGAGTAACCGGCATAGTGTATCTCGCCCATAATCTATGTTAAGCCCCGCAACGCCTAGAACACAGGTGATTCCTATATCTCAAAACTCCATCCCCGGTTACCTGAAAATCCGTCACTTCGTTGGACTCTATTCCGAGCCGAACCAAAGCTAGGATCTTCATATTTCGTTCCTTCACTTCCACAACCACCATGACACCGCGGGGCGTCCCGGGATTAATGCCTATCGTTCTCATCTCTCGCATACGAACGGCTAAACTGGCTACCGATGCAATTCTGGGCTAATCGCACTCCGGCTGTAAGTATGCCAAACTTCCCATAGATTTACATGGCTAAGGGCACCGCTACCACATTGGCCCTTCTTGGGTGATATAAAATATTCACATCATAGTTTTCAACGCCCTAAACTACGTCGCAAATTCAGCAACTTCTTCGGGTGAAGATATACTATAGGCTTTTATGATCAAGTGAAAATATCCACGTGAACGCCATACAAGTAATGTCTCCATATCTTTCAAGACATGAATTACTACGGCCAATTCCGTGTCATGGGTAGGTAGTTCTTTTCATGATTCCTAAGTCGCCCGGAAGCATAAGCAATCACTTTACCATGTTGCATCAACACATCCTAACCCAACACCCAAGCGTCACAATAAACTACATAACCCTTGTACCTTCGGCAATGCTAACACCGGTGCCGATGTCAACCTGCTTTTCGCCTTGGAAAGCTCTTTCTCTCACATGCCTCGCCCACCGAAATTTTGCCGCTCTCGCGCGCCTTAGTTAAGAGTGCGCTAAAGTGGAAAATCCTTCCACGAATCTTCAATAATACCCAGCCTAACCCCAGAAAACTTCGGACCTCGGTCGGAGTGGTAGGTCTAGGCCATGTTTTCACTAGCTTTCATCTTCTCGTATCTACCGTATAACAAAGATTCTGACACACAGGCCCAAGAAGGCTATCAATTTAGCCAAAATTCACATTCGAAAATTTGCATATAGTTGGCGGTTCTCGAGAATTGAGCATCAGCTCGTAGATGATCTCGGTTGTCCGCTCTCGAGCGAGAATACACCGTAATATCATCGATAAATACTATCACGAACAATTCCAGTTATGGTCTGAAGGTACTGCTCATCGTGTCCATAAATACCGCCAAAGTATTTGCCAATCCGAAGGACAAGACTAGAAATTCAAAGTGGTCGTATCGGGTTCTAAAGGCAGCCTTTGAAATATCCATTTCACGAACCCGAACTCCGATGACAATCTGATCTTAAATCAATCTTGAGAAATACCTTTCTCCCTGTAGCCGGTCAAATAAATCGTCATTCTCGTGGAAGTGGGTAATTTATTCTTAACAAGAATCCTTTATTCATTTGCCGATAGTCTATACACATACGAAGGGAGCCATCCTTCTTCTCATGAATAACTGCGCACCCAAGGTGAGGTACTCAACCTAATAAAGCCCTTTATCTAGCAAATCTCTCCACCTTTGTTCTCTGGTTTCTCTGCATTTACATCCGATAAGGGGGAACTGATATAGGCTAAGTGCCTTGTAATAGATTAATTGCAAAATCAATTTCCCTTTTGGGGGAATACTAGGGAGCTCATCTCGGGAATACATCGGGAACCTTTATTAACTACTAGAACAGATCAAGAGTCCGAGGCTCGCCCCGAACATCCCGAACTCTCGACACCGGGTAAATACACCCTTTTGCTATCAACTTTCTCTCGCCCAAAGATAGGAAATAAACCTACCTTTTGGCATAAGTGTACTACCTTTCCACTCCCCTTGCATCGCTCCCATGGAAAGTGGAATCGACCGGTCCCGGTCCAAGACTCAACATTGGCATAACACGGAGCTAACCAATCCATACCTACGATGGCATCAAAATCAACCATCTCTAGCTCTACCAAACTGGGCTGTAGTCGACGGCCGAAATCCCTACTCACACCCCCGATAGACCCTTCTAGCTATAATAGAGTCACCAATGTGTGGATACTAAAAAAGGTTCTCAAGCAATTCCTACACGCACTCTAACTTTTCGAGCCACTAACGGTGTAACATAGGCAAGGTGGGATCCCTGATCCATCAACACATGGCATGAGAGCAAATATTCAAAGATACCTTTCACAACATCCTCGGCGACGACTCGAATCCCGTCTCAAAAGAATGCATAGGTACGGCTTGGGCCCGCCCCTGAACCGGAGGCCCCCGGGATCTCGCTTCTACTGTTCATCTGGAATCAGGTCAGCCTGGCCTGGAGGATGCCGGAGCTCGTGACCCGCGATGACCTATCCTTGATCTCGGTCACCTCGACCCCTAGCCGACAATTCTCATCCGATGACCCTCATGTCCACAATATAACATTCGTGGAGCCATATCCGCACGCTCCCAGTGGCATCTACGTAAATAGGTCAAAGTGGTATTGTATATCTACCTCGCTCCGCCCCTCCTTTGCCGGTGAATCTACCGCTATAACCTCCGTCACGCCCGACTTCCCTCGGCGACTAAACTCCGCCTCGCCGCCGTGATGAGGCACAGCCACGATCTGGGATAACCGCAGCCTAGATCCTCCCGAGCCTCCCGTAAACTATCTGCCCTGCCTGCGGCGCTCGTTCGACTTGTTCTCCCCGATTCCCATTGCCGCGCTTCGATGCCCTCAATATTTCGAGCAAATGCCTGTATCAGCACATCTATGTCCTCTCGCATAGTAGCCGTAATACAAGTCTCAACATACTCGATTTATCCCCATAAATGTGAAACGGTGTACTGATGTTGGTATCCACAAAGGCTAGCGCAGACCCCAACGAATCAAACCACAGTGGCGTATTCTCAAACACTTCGCTGCTCCTCGCCTGTGTAAAACCGATCAACTGGGCCCTGTCAACTCCCCGCGTGGTAGATATTGATCCGAAAAGCTCGAGAAGTTTCACCAGGTCGGGAGGGGAAACATCTCCCTAGACCTCTCCCAACTCTCATACCACAATACGTTGATGTCCCGTAACCGAAATACCGCTAATTCAATCGACTCTATGGGTGTGGCATGCACACCCGAAGATCCTCTCGCATCTCGGTCTAGGAAATCCCGAGATCCTCTCGTCGATCCATCCGTAAACTGGCAGGGGACTTAATGCTGTGAATTCTGTTAATTCCGAACTACCGCCCTTCCGGATGACTTCGCAACCAGATGGCATCAACTGACACCGAGCGTACCATCATTTGTGCTAACATGATACCGCACCCCGACCTCCTCGGTCGCATGGTATAGGTATAGAAATCCCAGGTGGTGTCGTCCTGCGGCTCCCGATGTGATGGATAATGGCCGGGAAGATTGAGACTCCATGCCTCTCAGATACCTCGATCGGCCCCATCTAATCGAGGCCGAGGAATCCTATTGTCTCTTTCCGCGCCGTTGTATCCAATCTTCTACTGTACAGGATGTCGCTGATCCGACATTTTATCTCTATAAACAAAGAGTATGATAAGCTCAGGGACTCAACCCTATACTGCATCAGCTTCTATAGCACGACCGAATAAGAAGAAAGAGTAACCATCCTATCATGCCTTGCAGCCTCCTACCTATAGCATGGTGCAATAACACATCCATAGACAAGACTCTACTTAGCACTAGCCAAGTGCACTCCCCCGGATACGACCTGTTCCGATACCAAGTTTTTCATCCCCACCTTGGGAGGCATGATCGGCACCCGGTGCCCTACTAGACTCGGACTGATCAACCGAGCCTAAGAATTTCCGGGTGCCAGCTGGCTCTAGCTCGTTTCAGAAACCGACGGCTATATAATGGCCGTGGAACACAGCTCTCCGCCGACAAGGCCTATAGCCACCTGTAAGGATATAAATGATAACTCGTAACAACCAACTACAAGGGATCCTATAAGTGGCCGACAAGGCCACCACATGTCTGAAGGCATTCGAGAGAAATGAAATCGAGCACTACATTGATCTACGACCAACAAGTGCCACCAACTAACAACTAAATAAGGCCCCACACGGCCAATACAACTAACCACAGAAAAATATACAATCATAAAGCCCCAGGAATAATAAGATGGTCGAGACAGGCCCCGCCTCGCCATACCGTACTACAAACAAAAAGAAAGTAAAACCTCTCGTTTTTCAAGCTCAGAGTGAGCGAGCCGAAGGTTCTATATCACTAACTAGGACTACAGGGATTCGCTCCTCATCTATGTGTACCGCAGGGGGTAGCTAGCACCAACACCTAGCGTCAATACCACTGCACCGAGTATGCAAAGCAACACCGAAAATAACCGAAGTAAATAATGAAACCGATAGTAACTGGAGCAATAAGAAGATGCATCGAAACCGATTGGAATAGTGGGTCTGTGACTAACCTTAACTATTCTAAAAGAGTAGGAGTCGTACCTAGTAACGTGGCATCCTACTCGTCTATCTAACCATAACTAAAATAACATGACATAACATAACACAACATAAACCTTACCTCGCCCCCATGCTTCTGGAAGTGTACAATCATCACATTCTATTTACTCCTACCCGTGCGTCATACCACATCACCTAGTAACTATAAGAAACCCGTCGATCCCCCGGGTATGTAACCTGGGCTCCGCCGGGCCCTCGACTATCACCGTACTCCAGCTCCAGAGGGACTTTGAAATCAACACCTGTGTGCAAACGCCGACTGTGGGTGTATAAAGGCCAACCAATACAAAATATGGGGAAACCGGCATCCCATCTTCATCCCTAGTGGACGGCATGCCCCTCCATAGAGCGACGCATCCTCACCAGGCGGACGAGTCGACATAACTATTAACCCCAAGTGTCACGCTTATGCTGTAATCCAACCCAAAATAATACAATCAAGTCTCAACCGATAACAACAACTATATATAATACACACCGAAAATAATAACAACATAATCTCTGGCATGCTATAACAATCTCATACCAAGACATGATATAATAGTTCGACGCACTTTACTAAATTACATATCAACATAAATATCAAGCTTAAATACTCACTGAAATTCATATTGTTTTACTACATAGGTACTAACTTGCCGAAAGAGATCGGCTTTACATACTGATCATTTGGCTTTCGATTAACTAGTGTGGCCTGAATTAATATTCATTTATTTCAATCAAATCATTTTCACAACAATTAATAGAACTAATTTAATCATTATTTTGGAAGAAAAAATACTATGTATATATCTACCGGATATTCTTCACTTATCAAAGAACGACCGAAAACTCAAATTTTCTAAGTATTGAAGAGAAATACTCACTTTAATGTCGGAAGTGTATTAACACTAGTTTGGAGCAATCTAATCACTTTGATCAATGACGTCACGGGCGATTATTAAACTAACTTCAGAGAAATGCTCCTACAAACTTTATACTTCGGTACCCAAAGTTAATTTGAGTTTGGGCTGCGTTTGACGGCGTAATCGGATGGAAATTTATAGTAACCCTTCATCCTCTGCCTTCCGGTTGTTTTTACCGAAAATTATATGTGAAATGACTTAAAAACGGTGCTGGGAGGCCTTTTATATATGGAACCCGAAGTATGGCAACGTGGCACACCGGCCATCGCGCCACCAGTTTCAGCCAATGCCGCTCTAGGCGCACTGCCGGCCTCCTCTGCGAAATCCACTGGCACTGCTCGCCTTTCCCGAACCCTTTTCTCGCACGAAACATGACATTCTAAAACTCTCAACCAACATGCGAATAGGCCAACTAAGTGCTAGAAACTTACGGGGTGTAACATACGCTTTTCTTGTTTTTCTTTAGTGATTCTTGTGCTACATATAAGGAACAAGCTTGCTCTTGAACATTCACATGGAACATAATAAGCCGCCAACACTGGGTGGGAAGAAATTGTGAATCGATGATGCATTGGAAGGTGATACGAATTATGAAGAAGATAGGAACCTGTAATACACAAAAATAATGCTCAAAATGGGACAGGTCATATAACTTCAGCCCAAAGAAGTTAGACTGACTTATGTAACCGCTCACCGGCCAAGTCGTCCGTGGAGGTCACCACCAATCCTCGAACCGAAATGCATTACCTCCTCATCTCGAGTATGCATTCCTTGGGGGAAGGACAACACTTGGCCGGGTCATAATTGCAAAGAAACCCGTTAGATGAGCAGTGGAAGCTTTGGTTAATGATAAGGAAAGATACAAGAAGGCAATCACCGGACCATAGATGATATCATCACCTACCGTGCATATGCACTCATAAGATGCAACTTGAACCATTGTAAGCTCAGAGCATCACACCGCCTGAACCCTCTAATGTAAGAAGTCATCAAAAAAAGATTATCAAATGGCCGACGCTATGGTGATATATCCTAGCAGCGTATAGTCAAGGGTGGGCAAGTCCTATCTAGTGCGTACTCAAAGAAAGCAAGGAGGGACATAGTAGTTCCCAATGAGAAGAATGAGATGATACCAACACAACCAATCACAGCGGCGATATGCATGGATTACAGAAACTCAATCGCTGTACATAGAAAGACCATTTTCCAATGCCATTTTTGGACCGTATGCTTGATATATTCGCAGTAGAGGATGATACCGCTTCTTGATGGATATTCGGTATAATCGATCACTATTGCTCCATAAGATCAAGAAAAGACAACCTTCACTGGCCCATATGGAACTTTTTATTTCAGAAGAATGCCATTTGGGTTGTGTAATTCACCAGCCACCTCTCCAAAGGATGTATGATTTCCATATTCTCATACATGGTGGAGGAAACCATTGAAGTATTTATGGATAATTTTTTTGTTGTAGGTGATTCATTTGAATCATGCCTAATCATCTGGGGTAAAGTGCACGAAAGATGAAGAAACCAATTTGGTCCTAAATTGGAAAAATGTCATTTTAGGGTTAAAGAGGGACAAAGTGTTGGGCCATAAAATCTCGAAAATGGGATCGAGCGACAAGGCAAAAATCGAGGTTATAGTAGGATTACCACCCCTATTTCCGTTAAAGTGGTCAAAAGCTTTGCATGCAGGATTCTACCATCAAGGATTTTTCAATAATTGCACAACCATTATGTACCATCGAGAAGGAAGTAAAGTTCATGTTCGATGAGGCATGTCTAAAGGCCTTTGGAGTGTCTAAATGAAAGTTCACACTACCTATCATTATAGCCCATATTGGTCTCTTTCCCCTTCGAGGTAATGTGTGACGCTAACGTTGTTGCTCTTATGCTATTTTAGGCCAAAGAGAGCAAAGATGTTTCATCCACCCATTACGCGTAACACTCAATACAACCCAAAAGAATTATACAAGCCTCAAAATGGGAACTAATGCGGTGGTCTTGGCATTTGAAAAATTCCTAGCATATTTGCTTGGAACCGTGGTAATTATTCATATAGACCATGTTGCGTTGAGGTACCTGATATCCAAGAAAGATGCCAACCTGCATTGATTCGGTGGGTGCTCTTGCTTCAAGAATTTGAGTTTGAGGTGAAGATCGAAAGGGAATTTAAAATCGTGGCGCATCATATATCCGTGCTTGAGTTTGAAGCTGAAGGAGAGGATGGAGTTTGATATCAATGATGCCTTCCATGAACAGTACTAGCCGCATTGCAGATTTGATTCCTTGGTTTGCCGACTTTACAATTTATTTGGCTACGATGTGATGCCAAAGCAGACTTTGCTCCCCTCAATAAGAAGTTCTTATTTGATGCCCGCAGATATTACCGTGATGAGCCATATTTATTCCGCATTTGTGCAAAGGAGTATCATTCATAGGTGTGTCCTAGAAGTAGAGATGTTGAGAATTCTGGAGTGCCACCATCTCCCGTTGGGGATCAATACAAAGGGTATCAAATGACACATAATATTTTACAATGCGATATTTCTGACCATCTATTCACCAAGACGATATGACTTCGCCAAGTCTGTGATCAATGCCAAAGGAAGGGAAATATTACTTGTAGACATGAGTTTCCACTAACCCCCATCTTGAAAGTGAGAGTTGTTTGATGCGTGGGATTGGATTTCATGGGCCCTTTCATCAACTCATAATGAAACGAAGTATATTCGTGGCCGTGGGATTATGTCTCAACATGGGTGGAGGCAGCTTGCCCTAATAAACAATGAAGGGCAGTGTTACAACATTCCTTCGAAACATATCTTCGCTGTGTTTGGTACTCCCAGCTATTATCGCTGATTGTGGATCTCACTTTCCGCAAATCGCTCTTCAAAACCTCGTTGGAAAAATATTGTCAAGGATAAGGTAGCTACACTTACCACCCTCGCCGAGTGGACAAGTGGAAGCTTCCAGTCAGGGAAATCAAGAACATCTTGGCCAAGACAAAAGGGAATACTAGCCGATGGATTGGTCAGCAAAGCTCGATGATGCACCGTGGGCTTACCGAACAAACTCTATAAGACTCCTATTGGCTCATCTCCCATACCAGATGGTTTGTGAAAAGCATGCCACATAGCCGCCTGAACTAGAGCATAAGGCATTACGTGCTCTAAAAAGGCCGAACATGAACTGGAACAAAGCTGCCAAGCTAAGGCTTAACTAGCTTGGGACGAGCTGGGATGGATTCTCGACTTAAGGCTTATGAGTGCATCCATCTATAAAGAAAGAATGAGATCTACCATGAAAAAAAGATTGCAAGAAGGGAGTTTATCCCAGGTGATTTGGTCCTACTGTTTAACTCAAGACTTCGGTTGCATCCTCGGAATTTGAAATCTAGATGGGTAGGATCTGGCAAAGTAGTGCAAGTATCTCCGTATGGTGTAGTGGAACTTGAGAACAAAGAAGGAAAAAGATTTAAAGTAAATGGGCAAAGAATAAAAGTGTATCTGGGATATGAGGAAGAATTAAAAAGCATAAAGTATACCTTTGTTGATGCTTGAGGAGTCACAAAAGTCACGTCGTATCGCAACGTTAAATCGTGCAATCGCATGGGAGGCAACCCATGGAAGGCGAGCCCGAGTAGCCCCATGTATGTTCTCTTCCCTGTTCTCATAGCTTATGCTTCGAGGACGGTTTACTTTCAAAAAAAAGGGAGGGGGTGTACTTGTAATTTTGGGATTGATTCGTCTCGAGGGTTTTTCTGGGGTGTACTTGTGATTTGGGGTTGGCTGATCTGCCCGAGGATTTTTCTTGACGTGTTTCTTTTCCCTCAGGATGCTATCTAGTAAAACTAGTATGTAGGATTTTTTATTTATTTATTTATTTATTTTTAGTTTGTGTTTTTTGTTTAATTAGAAAATAGATGAGGAGTACTCAGCCCAATAAAAATCACTAGTTTTTTTTAAAAAAATTGACCCCGTTTAAAAATTTTCTCGATGTATTAGCTATGTATTTGCGACAACATGCATGATTTCAGTGAATCTTTTGATGTCATTTAGTTTGTAAACATGAGTAGTCTTGCTTAATCCATGTATAAGCCGGACAGGTAGAAAATAGTCAATGTGATCATGTGTGAGTGAGGAATAGTATTCGCCTGTGATATGTCAAGACTGAACTTGCCCGGTTGGGCTCCTTGCATATTAGCTAAGGATGGTTGGTTAAGATATGATCATAGACCATTTTTGTTTGAGCTCTCACTTAGCCTATATTACCCTACCAAAGTTGCATGAATCCCTTGATCCCAAGTTTGAGCCTTAAATGACCATGTTTCTTTGATTTACCGATTAACCGTACCCATTTTTTTTACAATGAACCTATTTTGGCCCTAGTCCTTCCTTGGATATTGTGAACCTCAACATAAGAAAAATTCTTAAGTTGAGGGTGGCTAGAGTAGGGGTGCGTAAATGGTGGAAACAGAAGAAAGAAAAAGAAAAGAGAAAAGAAATGGTGAAAAATGAGGTGTGGTGAGATGAAAAGAAAAGAGATGAAAAATGTTGAGAATCTTGAAAAAGAAATTTCAAAATAAAATCAAAATGATGAAAAATTTGAAAACTCACCACACCCATGCAAATGTGTAAAAAAGGGTAAAAGGGAATGAATAAAAGGGTGAAATAGTGAATGGTGTAGCCAATGTATGTAGTGCCAAGGAAGGGATAGTCACTAATAAAATCTCCCATCTTTATCATGTCCATCCCTAAGCCTACATTACAAGCTATATCAAGTCCTATAGTGATCCTAACTCGACCATCTAATAAACCAAAGCAAAGAAAATAAGGACAAGCTTATGGTATCTGACACATAATACTTGTAACTTCTTTGTGAGAGTGAGAGCCTTACTTGTCTAGTCCCATGTTATGTTTGACATCTCATATTTGAGTGGGGACTTCATTTGTGTGAGGGTACATGGATTATGTTGGCTTTTACCATTGGTTTGTGTGAAAAACATTGGTGATGAATTGATTGTCTGTTGATAGATGGATGACATGTTTTGATCTCTATTTATGATGTTTTGAGGTTTCTTGTAATGCATTAGCTGATGTTGTTCCATGAAAAAAGGTCAATAGAGTTTGTATAGAAAGTGCAGGTTTTGTTTGGATATTGGATGTAGTATCTTAAGTCTATTTTCTAGTTGAGCATCATGTTTAATTTTTCTTTTCTTTTCCTAAGGACATGCAAAAGTCTTAAATTGAGGGTGTTGATATGTCGTGGATTTACAGAACTTTTGACACTCAAAACTAAGAAAATAACATGGATTTAGGTGTGTTTATGTGGATATAAGGCACTTTTCCTTTGGTTGTAGGATAAATTGGTGTTGGAGATAAAAAATGCAAAAGAAAGCTTGAAGTATGCAAAATGGCTCAAAGTGCAGTCCACAATATGAGCCGTAGGAAGGTCCTATGAGTCGTACTGATGGCCGTGAAAAGTTGTAGAAGGCTAAGGTTGAAGAGATGCAATTTATGAATCTCAGTACGAGTCGTACCAAGATTGTAAGAGTTGTGGTGATGAAGTCATGAAAAGATTCAGAAGATTTTCATAAGAGGCTGAATCCTGATACAGAGAGTAAGTACGAACCGTAGGAAGAAGGTACGAGTCGTACCATGGAGATCGTGATAACTTCAGAAAAATTTCAAAGTTTCATAGTCAAGCCATGGGAGCTCAGTACGGATCGTAGTATGGAGGTACGAGTCATACTAGGATCCAACACTTAGTCAAAATCCAGCTAGTCATGCAAGGTACGAAAGGATGGTACGGGTCATAGGTTGACTCGTGATGAAGGCAGAACCAGATATTGAAATTCACCCTGTTAGCCGAGGAAAAGGATTCTTGTGTTTGTGTAAATACTTTTTAGGTTTTATTTTTTTTAGGGGAAGTAGAGAGAAGTCGAGAAAGGTCGGTAGAGAGCATATTTGGCCGAAAGAGATTAGAGAAAGAGAGAATTGAGTTGATTCGATTTGTGATCAACCTTTTCTTGAATTGATCTTGTTCTTGCTATTTGTTCTTGAATATTTTGCTGAGTAATTAAAGGAAGTGCTTTTCTCATTCATAATTATAAGTATTGATTTATGTTTTTAATCATGAATGCAATTCACAACCTTACAACTATGAGAGGCTAAAACCTCCATAGCTATGGTTGTGGGAACCATGATGGATTACCAAGCTAGGGTTGAACAAAGTGATTTTAAAACCAATACAAACACTTATATTGTATTCTCTTCATTCTTAAACGTTTCTTAACGGTGTGCAACGTTAGGACATGTCCGAATTCTTTAGTTGCTTAGGACTAAGAGGTAGAGATTAGAAAAAGAGAATTACAACAGAGCCTTGATTTTGATAATCATTGTATTAACTTGAGTTGTGGTCGCAGAAAAGTTAAATATGGAACTTAGTGATAACGGATAGTTTGAAACCGCTCATGAGAATTGGTCGAGTGATTGAGTATAGTCATTCAATAGGTACTGGTCGTTCGTTTGAATGAACCTAAGTTATCAATTCTATAAATAAGTATTGGTGATAATCATGAGTGTATACCCAAAGCAGTTATGAACCCATAGGGAACATAAACCCTAGTTATACTTTAATATTGACTCAACACCAGATTTTTTATAATTGTTTTTATTATTGATTTTCTTCAGTACCTCAAGTTCACTTACCGGCTGTAATCTAGTTCTCCCATATTCCCTGTGGGTTCGACCCTAACCTCTAATTGGGTTCTTTATTGATAACGTCCGCTTCATACTTCAGTAATAGGTGTGTTTGAGCATTATCATGACTCATGTTCATCCTCTAGTGCTGAGATTACACTGTATTCCTTAGGTTGCTGCATTGTCCGACAAATGTTGAAAGTGAACTCTTCTTTGTTTAGTCTAAACTTTAGCTGTCCAGCCTCCACATCTACTAAGTACCTCCCATTCGCAAGTAATGGTCACCCCAAAATGATAGGGACCTCATAATCAACCTCGCAATCCAAAATCACGAAGTCTGCTGGGAATATGAATTTGTCACCTTAACCAGTACATCAAACAGGATTCCAACTGGCTTCTTCACAGTTTGTTGGCCATCAGTAGCCACATAGTGGTCGGTGTGGGGGCTCTTAAGCTCAATTTCTTGAATACTGCCAAGGGCATCAGGTTGATGCTTGATCCCAAATCACAAAGTACCCTTGCGAACTTGACATTGCCAATGGTGTACAGTATAGTGAAAGCACTTGGGTCTTCTTTTCAGCTATGATCCGTGTAGCTATGGCACTATAGTGATGTACATTCTCTACCAGCTCATAGCTTACGGACCTCTTCTTCATCCCCAAGTCCTTCATAAACTTTTCATATCCCGACAATTGTTCCAATGCCTCTACCAATGCTATGTTCATAGATAGTTTCTTAAGCATCGAGAGGAATTTCTAGAACTTACCATTATCTACCTTTTTCTTCATTATTTGGGGGAACGGTGGCGGTGGTCGCAGGATAGCTCGGTGCACTTGAGTTGCTCCTTGATCAATGTCAGGTTATTTTTCACCAATTGGGGCCCCTGGAAACTCAATATTCTCCACCTCAGCACTCTTATCATCTCCTAAAAATGATCTCTTTCTTCCGTTCAACTACAACTGGAAAAGGGGGGTCAACTGTGGTTTTACCGCTCCTAGTCATCACCGCCATGCAATGGCCATCATTCTTTGGGTTCTAGACGGTGTTGCTAGGCAGTGTACCATTTTGTCTAGGGTTCAATGATGCTGACAGTTTCCCAAGCTGCTTCTCAATCTGCTTGATGGCGGTTGCATGAGATTCCACTCTCTGACCCATACTTGATATATCACACAGATCTCCTTTAATTGCTCATTGGTGGACCTCACCTTTTTAAGCATCTCGGCCATCATACTCTCTAACTTTGATTTCCCAACCTCCCCCTCTCGTGAATTGGGAGGCACATAAATTCTAGCCCTATCATTGAGGTAGCCATCGGTTCTCCTCCATTCTCCATCACGCTCACGACTGCAGCTCTATCTTTGTACCCATTTCGATTGTAGTTGTCTCTGTATTGGTTCCAACCTTGGTTTCCAGAACCTTGGCACCAATTTTATTGTCCAGACGCTTGGGCGTTGTCTCAAAAACCTGTTACTTGGCTGTTTAGGAAATTTTCCTCTTCCTTGGAATTAGAGTGATTAGCTCCCGGCTCCATTCCTTGTGTCCCCACTGCATTTACCTTTTTGTCTCCTGCTCCCATGATGTGCTTCGTAAGCAAATCCAATGATGTGCGCATGTGAGCTAACTCATGATCGCGTTCTTCTTCCTTCCTACGTTGGTATGCAGTCAAACCAACAACATATATACCAATCGCTGCATCTTCCTCCCTAGTATGCCATGCCTTGTTTGTCTTGGTCACCCTGTCAAGGATAGTGGCTGCTTGCTCCCAGGTGTGACTCATCAATGCTCCTCTTACCACCGTGTCTGCCCCAACTTTTGTTCTATTATGTAAAGACCTATAAAAACTTTCCAACAAACTGTCATGTGGGATTTTATGGTTCGGGAACTTTGTCAACTTCTTGTTGAACCTCAGCTAGGTTTCATGAAGTACCTCGGTTTTGAGTTGTCAAAAATTGTAAATTTTGTCCTTTAGCTACAACATTCTGGAGGGGGGAAAGAATCTCTCCATGAAGGCCTGCTTGAGTTCCCTCCAGTTGGTTATGGAGTCGTTGTGCAACTCCGATAACCATAAAGTGGCTTCCCCTGATAGAGAGAAAGGGAAAAGTCTGAGCCTAATGGCATCTTGACTAACTCCGGGCAACCTGTACACCTTGCATATTCCTACGAAGTTCATTAAGTGCAGGTTGGCGTCATCCGGTTCATGACCACTGAACACCCCTTTCATGTTTAACAATTGAATTATGGTGCTCGTAATATCAAATTTGGCCCCAGCGGGCAGTGGTGGTGGCACAATTGCTCAAGTTGACCCAACATCATCTATGTTTGGGTCCTTATCATCGAAGAACCGAGGGGCAAGTCTATAACCTCTGCTGCCCCTCCCATGTCGACCAGCATTAACTACCTCTTCTCTAACATCTTCCGCATCCTGAAGTGCATCTTGCCGAGCTAGCTCAGCTTACCTATCTTCTTCAGCTATGCGGGCATATCTTTGTTCCTGGTTTTCCATCCTGTGTAGTGTTCTTCAATTTCTGGGTTCAACGGAATCAGGGGATCTCCACTACTCTGACTGCTTGGCATTCACCGGAAAACAACCTATGGGTTTCAAAAAGAAAATGAAAACATAATTAAGGAAATAACTATCAAAAAGTCAAATACAAGCAAATAATCTAGTCTTAGCCGTATTCCTCAACAATGGCGTCACTTTTTGATAGCGCTCAAACCATACCACCTATCGAAGTATGAAACAAATGTTGTCAATAAATAACCCAACTAGAGGTTGGGGTCGAACCCACAAGGAATATGGAAGAGCTAGACTAATGCCGGTAAGTGAACTTGTTGGGTAGTTACTCTAAATTGGGGGTTCTAAATAAAACAATAATTAATAACACAGTTAAAGATTTGGTTGAAATTAAGAATAAAAGATAACTAGGGTTTTTTGTTCCCCATGGGTTCATAAGTGCTTCGGGTATACATTTGTGATCATCACCAATGCTTATTTGTAGAACTGATAACTTAGGTTCATCCAAATGACTGGTTCGTCCCTATTGAATGACTATACTCAATCACCGAGTCAGATCTCATGAGCGATTGCAAATTAATCGTTATCAATTTGTCCCAAATTTAACTATTCTACGACCACAACTCAAGTTAATGCAATGATCATCAATATCAAGACTTTGTTGTAATTCTCTTTTCCCAATCTCTACCTCTCTATGCTCAAGAAAGTAAAGAATTCGAGCAAGTCCTAACGTTGTACACCGTTAAGAAACGTTTAAGCATGAAGAGAATACAATACAAGTGTTTTGCATTAGTTTTGAATCACTTTAATGCAACCCTAACTTGTTAATCCATTATGGTTCCCACAATCCTAGCTTTGGAGTTTTTAGCCTCTCATAGTTGCAAGATTGTGATTTGAATTCATAATTAAATACATAAATCAATACTTAAAATTATAGATGAAAGAAAAATTTCTTTGTATAAATCAGCAAAATCCTCAAGAACAAACTATGAAGATCAAGAGAAAGTCAAGAAAAGGTTGATCATAAGTTGAACAACACAATTCTATCTTCTAATCAGTTCTAATTTTCCCACTTTCTCTCTAACGTTTTCTTCATGAAAATAAAATATAAAACATATTTATACAAATATAAAAATCATTTTCCTAGGCTAACAGGGTGAATTTCCATAAATGAAGCCGCCTGTGTCACGACCTGTCCTATGACCCGTAGCAGGTATGTACGGGTCGTACCTGCTTCCTGTATTTCATGGTTGGCTGAAATTTTGCTAAGTTTTGGACCTTGGCATGACTCGTATATGCTTCCTATGAGTCGTGCTAAGCATTCGTGGCTTGACTCTGAGACTTTGCAATTTTTATGAAGTTCTTCATGAGTGTTATGGTACGACTCGTACATTGATGCCATGACTACTACTGTCTATCCGTATCAGGAGTCCGCCTCTTGTGTAAATCTTCTGAATCTTTCCATGACTTCTACACTACGGCCCGTACAAGCATTGTACGACTCGTACTGAGAGTCGTATGATGCACACTTCACCCTTAGCTTTTTGAAACTTCTCACAACCTGTAGTATGGCTCGTAGCACCATCCTACGACTCGTATTGAGAACTATGACTTAAGCCTATTTTCTGCAGTTTCAGGCTATCTTTTTCACATTCTTGCTCCAACACCTATTTATCTTGTAACCAAAGAAAAAGTGACTTATATCCATATAAATATACTTAAGTCCATGCTATTTTCTTAGTTTTGAGCATCAAAAGTGTTGTAAACTCACATCACATCAATATGCACCCACAAAATCCAACTTGAGTCGAATTGTGTACCAAGCATAGAGCATCAGCGATGACTAAATCCACTTATGAAAGAGGTGGTGAAGAAAGATATTATCAACTAGCTAGATGTTGGGGTAGTTTACCCCATTGCTGATAGCAAGTGGGTAAGTCCAGTACAGTGTGTGCTAAAGAAAGGTGGGATAATAGTGGTACCAAATGAGAAAAATGAGATGATATTGACAAGATCGGTCACGGGGTGGCGTGTGTGCATTGACTACCAAAAACTCAATCACTAGACCTATAAAGACTATTTTCCAATGCCATTCACGGATCAGATGCTTGAAAGGTTGGCAGGTAGAGGCTGATACTATTTTCTCGATGGTTATTCAAGGAGATCTCTATAGCCTCAGAAGACTAAGAGAAAACTACCTTCACTTGTCCATATAGAAAATTTGCTTTTAGGAGAATGTCCTTTGGGTTGTGTAATGCAACAACCACATTCTAGCGCCGTATAATGTCAATCCTCTCAGATATGGTAGAGGACACCATCGAGGTATTTATGGATGATTTCTCAATTGTGGGTGAGTCATTTGAATCCTGCCTCAAGCATTTGAGCAAAGTGTTTAACCGATGTGAAGAAACTAATCTGGTCTTAAATTGGGAGAAATATCACTTCATGGTCAAAGAAGGGATAGTGCTGGGTCACAAAATCTCAAGAAAGGGGATATAGGTGGATAAGGCTAAAATTGAAGTAATAGCTGGATTGCCACCACCAATCTCTGCAAAGGGGGTCAGAAGCTTTTCAGGAATGCAGGATTCTATAGGAGGTTCATCAAGGACTTCTCAAAGATTGCACAACCATTGTGCAAACTGCTTGAGAAGAAGGTGAAGTTCATTTTTGATGAGGCATGTCTGAAGGCTTTTGAATTCCTGAAGGAGGAACTCACCACTGCTCCTATTATTATATCTGCAGATTGGTCTCTCCCATTCAAGGTGATGTGTGATGCTAGTGGGGTGGCCCCTGGTGTTGTCCTGGGCCAATGGAGAGCGAAAATTTTCCATCCCATCTATTATTCCAGTAAAACACTTAATACAGCTCAAAAGAACTATACAGTCACTGAACATGAGCTACTAGCAGTGGTCTTTGCATTTGACAAGTTCCGGCCTACTTGCTTGGAACTAAGGTAATTGTCCATACAAACCATGCTATACTTAGGTACTTGATGTCAAAAAAGGATGCTAAACCCGGGCTGATCAGATGGGTGTTGTTGCTCGAAGAATTTGCATTTGAGGTAAAAGATCGAAAGGGGATAGAAAATGAAGTGGAAGATCACTTGTCCAGACTAGAAGCTGAGGCTAGAGTGAAGGATGCTATTGATATCGATGATGCCTTCCCAGATGAACAGGTGTATTGGATGCATCTCAAGATTTGATCTCTTGGTTCACTGACTATGCAAATTATTTGGTGAGCGACATGACTCCAGCAGATATGACACCCCAGCAAAGGAAGAAGTTCTTGTTTGATGCTCGGAGATACTATTGGGATGAACCATATCTATTCCGCATTTGCGCAGAGGGGTTTATTTGGAGATGTGTGTCAGGGATAGAGATGTTGAGCATTTTGGAGGCTTTCCACTCATCTCCAGTTGGGGGTCATCATAGTGGTATCCGAACTGTGCATAAAATTTTGCAGTACATGTATTATTTGCCCTCTATCCACTAAGATACTTACAATTTTTCCAAGTCATGTGATCAATGCCAAAGTCAAGGCGGCATTATTCATAAGCATGAGCTACCATTAACCCTATTCTTGAAGTAGAGTTATTTGATGTATGGGGCATTGACTTTATGGGCCCATCCGTGAGATCATAAGGGATGAAATACATCTTGGTGGCTGTGGACTATGTCTCAAAATGGGTGGAAGCCATTGCACTCCATAACAATGAAGGAAAAAGTGTCACAACATTTCTTTGGAAGCACATATTTTCCAGATTTGGTACTCCCAGAGCAATCATCAGTGACGCTGGGTCACATTTTTTGTAATCGCCTCTTTAGAACTCTGCTGGAGAAATATGGTGTGGAACATAAGGTGGCAACACCCTACCATTCATAATCAAGTGGGAAAGTGGAAGTGTCCAACAGGGAAATCAAGACTATTCTGGCCAAAATAGTGAACACCAGCTGGACAAACTGGTTTAGGAAGCTTAATGATGCACTGTGGGCATATCAAACAACTTATGAGACTCCCATTGGCTCATCTCCATATCATCTTGTCTATGGAAATTCGTGTCATCTGCCGGTAGAGTTAGAGCATAAGGCATTATGGGCACTAAAAAAGTTGAATTTGGATTGGAATGAAGTAGCCAAGTTGAGATTAAAGCAGCTGAATGAGTTAGATGAGTTCTGGCTTCGAGCTTATGAAAGTGCAGCCACTTATAAAGATAGGATGAAAATCTATCATGACCGAAAGATAGAAAAAAAGGAGTTCAACGCTGGTGATCTGGTCCTGCAGTTTAATTCAACGCTCCTCTTGCATCCCAGTAAATTAAATCTAGGTGGATGGGACCATATAGAGTGATAAACGCGACCCCATATGGTACAGTGGAACTTGAAAACAAAGATGGTAAGAGGTTTAAAGTGAATGGGCAAAGGATAAAGCTATATATGGGAGACACCAAAGAGATAAGAGGGATTAAGTTGATGTACCTTGATAAACCTGAATGATCAAGGAAGTTACGTCGTTTCACGATGTTAAATCAAGAATTGCATGGGAGGCAACCCATGGATGGTGAAGTATGAGTAACCACAGGTATGTCCCTTTCCCTTGTTCTTATAGTTGATTCTTCGGGGATGAAGCATGTTTTTCAAAGGGGGAGTGTACTTGTAGATTTTGGGTATGTTGTTAGTCTAAGGGTTTTTCTTGTCGTGTTTCTTTTTCCTCGGACATGCTATCTAGTAGAACCGGCATATTTAGTTTTTTTTTGTTATTCGTTTAATTAGAAGTAGCTTAGGATTACTTTACCGCTAATAAATGCATTAGTTTGATGTTTTTAAAAAGATTGAACCTGTTTAAAGATATTTTGATATTAGTTGTGTAGTTAATTACAGTTACATGACTTCTGTGGATCTTTGTATGGAATTTACATTATTAGCATGTGTAGTTGTAGCTTAGTCGTGCATGGCTGGATAGGTAGATTCAATGCAAACCAATACCATGAGTGAGTGAGGATTTATACTTAGTTCAATACTGCATTGAGGATCTAGAACTTGTCCAGTTGGTCTTTACATAGGTTTTAGGATAGTTGGTTAGGAAATGAGCATAGGACGTTTTTATTTTAGTTACTTTAGCTTAAATTATCCTACCAATAAAAATGAATCCTTTGATCCCAATTTTGAGCCTAACATTGACCAGTTTTCTTTGATTAGCCCTTCACCTTTCCCATTGTTTATTATGAACTTATTTTGGCCCTGGTCCCTCCTTAGACATTATGAACCTCAACTCAACCAAAATTCCTAAGTTAAGGGTGGCTATAGTAGGGGTACATAGACTGTGGGGAGGTGGAAAAGAAAGAAACAAAAAAAAGTTAAAAAGGGGCGAGGTGAGGTGTGAAAAGAAAAGAAATAAAAAGAGCTGAGAAAGAAAAAAATGAAAAGAGAAGAAAAAAAGAAAAAGAAATGAAAAATATGAGAAAAACACGCCACACCCACATATTGCATTTAAATGGAAATGAGGGAGGAAAAGTTGAAAAAGTGAAAAATGGGGTAAAAAGTGAAAAGTGAAGCCATGAATATGTAGTGCCAAGGAGGGTTTAGTCACTAAATTTCATATCTATCATACTCAGTCCAAATACTACATTACAAGCCGAACAAAGTCCTATAGTGATCCTAGCCTAACCATCCGAAGAACCAAAGTAGAGAAAATAAGGGAAAGCCTATGGTATCCGATGTGCAGTATTTGGAACTTCCTTGAGAGAGTGAGTCTCATTTGTTTAGTCTCAAGTTTCATAATTCTATATATCTGTGAGTGTTGGAGACTTCATTTGCTGTAGGGGTACTTAGTTTGTATTGTATTTTACCAAATTGTTTGTGTGAATAGAATTAGTGATAACTCAATTCTCTACTAATAGTTGGATGTCATATCTTGATCCTTGTATGTTATTGGTTTTGGTTATATGTGTGCATAACTGACTTAGTTTGAACGGAAAAAGGGTCATTAGCTGATTGTGGTTCATAGTGCAAGTTTTGTTATGTTGGTTGTAGGTATTCAAAGTTTACTTTCTAGTTAAGCGTTTTTAGTTTTGTTTTATTTTACTGAGAACATGCAAAAGTCTTAAGTTGAGGGTGTTGATGTGTTGTGAGTTTACAACACTTTTGACGCTTAAAACTAGGAAATAAGCATGGACTTAGGTGTATTTATATGGATATGAGGAACTTTTACTTTGTTTTGCAAGGAAAATAGATGTTGGAGATGAATTCTGCAAAAAATGGAGAAAATTGCAGAAAAGTGGCTAATTACGGACCTCAGTACGAGCCGTACCATTGTCATGACCCGAACATAGGCCCGGATCGAGACACAGGATAAGAAACCCTGAGTGGCTCCAAGTCGACCCATGGCATGATCATAGAATCACATTAACAAGACAACAACTAATAGAATCATAACTAAGCGGAAGCTAACTGATACATAAGACATAATCTAATAAAACTCTAATACATAAACTGAATCTGTTTACACAAGTCTGAAAGCCTCTACTACACTGATGAATTGCTGGAACAAGTCCCTAGCTAACTCCTAAAGTCTAAAAACTGAAGCATCAATGAAATAGAAAACGTACATCGCATCTCAAGAGATGAGGATTCACCACAAGAAGTTGAGGTGGGAATGGAGCGTATCTAACTACGTGGTTGAGTCTGGAAACCTCAATCTATATCATGAATCAATACAGTACATAAAGTATGTGGTCAGTACTTGGAATATACTGAGTTTGTGGGAAGCGTAAGTAAACTAAACATGCAAGTATACAAGAAGGAAGTAAACTGAATACATCGACATATAACTAAGTTGGAATACAACCACCCTTTCTGAGATACATATATATTGACACAGATCTTTTATTTGAAAACATTTATTGAAGTATAATCAAACGGATGCATAAGGGTCATGTGTTGTACATATTTTGAGAACTGAAGCTGTAACTGATATCATACACTTTACTGACTATCTGCTGATAATTGAGTCTGAATCATGCTAAACTGATTTTAACTGAAATCTAAAATTATACGAAGCTGGGTTGAACTGATATCGTAGACTAAAGGAGACATTCTCTGCTATGG